>CALSBV010011050.1:3810166-3821359 GCA_943590825.1 Bovichtus diacanthus | reverse complement strand
ATACATACATATATACATATATATATACATACATACATACATATATACATATATATATACATACATATATACATACATACATATATATATACATACATATATACATACATACATATATATATACATACATATATACATACATACATATATACATACATATATACATATATATACATATATACACATATATATACATATACGTATATATACATATATATATATACATATATATACATATATACATATATATATATATACATATATATATATATACATATATATACATATATACATATATATATATATATATACACATATATACATATATACACATACATACATATATGTGTGCGTGTGTATATATATATGTGTGTGTGTGTGTGTGTGTGTGTGTGTGTGTGTGTGTGTGTATATATATATATGTATATAACCTCAATAGAAGTTTACTTTTTTATTATTATTATTTATTTATATAAATGGCATTCGGTAGAGCCCTACTTTAAATGATTAATGCTAACAATAATGCCCAGTCTGTGATCAGGGCTTCATCCGTGAAACACTCACTGTCAGTCCTGTCCAGCGAGTGCTCTCTTAATCTCTTGCGGCTGTAGTTCTTGTCATAGGGCCCTAAGGGGGTGGAGAGGCCCTGTAGCCGCTCAGTCTTGCACACGGCCTGGCCCTCGAGCCGGGCTGTGTTCAGAACAGCGCTACTACTGCTGCTGCAGCTGCTGCCCACACTGCTGTCCACCGTCCTCAGCTTCTCAGCACGGTTCTTATAGTGGCCCAGTCCTGCAACACCAGGAACCAGTCACAGATCATCATTAGACGGGGAGTTGATGCAGGTTTTCAGAGCAAACATTTCAGTTTTAAAAAAGGACATCCGTTGGGTGTCCATAAGCCCCAAGGTTCACGAGATATACTACGCTGTGTATGAAATGTGTGCGTGCTTCGGCACTAAAAAAAAACAAAAACAATGAAAGCTACTTCAGACCTGTAAGAACATAGGTTGCTGCTACTGGAGCTGTGCAACAAAAGCAACGGCCAATCCCATAACTGCCTCTGCCCTGTGGCATTGTGAAATAAAATACTTACTGGGGAAAAAAGCCAATGTGAAATAAAAACAGCTGGAATGAAATAAAAACAACCTGCAATAAACTCTGTTATTGTGAAACGCAGCAGGATGAAAGAACATTTCATCATAATGAGCTGAGTTTGGAGAATTTCTTGGTTCAAATTCATGGCGATATATTTAGCCTCTATATGATTATTTCATCATCTCTTATTTTAAATATGGAACCGTTTGGGTCTCTTATATTTCAGGTAATTTGATTTCAGACATTTAAGGGATATTAGAGGACTTCTTGAGTATCACTATGCAGAAATGTACGCCTTGTTTGTTAAAGAATTTAAAACTCTCCCTGCAGAAGTCTGTGGCTCAATAGCATTTGTACTTACTGACTGCCATGAGTGAGTTGGTGAACTTGTGCTTCTCTTTGGACGAGGACAGCTTGTGTTTGAGGGAGAGCTTCTTCAGTGGTTTGCTCCTCTCCAGTGACTTGGTTTGCCACTGGCTCTTCATCACCTGCTGGAGACGTAGGCCTATACAAACGTCTGCGGAAGAAGTAAACAAAAGAGGTTTAACTCTAAAAACAGTAAATTGGGATATTTCACCAACCAAGTGTGCAGTGGATACTTCAGATTTGCCATCTGTAGTTTAACATTAGCAATTCACAATGCCATGCAAAATGTATGTTTAACCACACGCAATATGAGCTTATGCCAAATCCACTGTTGTGTTGCGGTTGTAAATACAACTTTGTCTTATTTATGCATCGGCATAATGCATTTTGGACAAAAAGCAACAACTTCCTTTATAATTACAACAGAGAAGCCTTGACTTGTGTGAATCCAGAGTTACAAAGGGAAGACAATATTCTCATGGTAGTTGTGAAACCATCCCGAATAGTAAAAGAAGCCAGACATTGAAAACACAGCACTTATTCAGGGGACTATGACACCCATTACAGATTTTTTTTGTAAATTTAATATATCTTAGCTAAGAACTTCCTGGGGAGAAGTCTCTCTCCGGCCACTCCTTGTTTGTCTTCCCCTTTAGATGTAAAGTAGGAAATGACTGCGTAAACTCCTTTGAGCGAGGAGTCCGGCACTGACCGTCAGGGAAGGAGAGAATGGGGTGGACGCCAAGATCCAGTCTTGACAGGCGCTCCAGGGTGGGCTGCTCATACTGAGGGTCCTCTCTGGGGGTGGGCCAGCCACCACACATCACGCAGCTGCTGGGGTTTACCCTGCAGTTACACTGGATACAGCTGCTTCTCTGGGCCTGAAAATCATGTTGCAAATCATGTAATGCTCAACTGTAAATATTCATAATTCAATTTCTATATTAAAAGCTACAATAAGTAGGATGTTTAGGTTGCAGTTTGTATACACAACATTCAAAGTTGGGTGGTTCTAATATTAGTTCTACTTGGAAAAACTAGAAACAACACAGGCAGTTATTATTGAGTACTCATGTCCTGAAACTATAAATTATGTTATAACAGTGGAAAAAATGTGATTGCACATTGTTGATGTAAAAACTAAGACATGAAAAACTTAAGGACTAATTACAGATAAGACATTTTACATTAAACACATTTCCAAACTTAAAGTCCCTCAGATCCCTAAGCCACAGTGTAGTTCTGGGGAAAAGCAGGAACAATCAGCCCATGTTTCTATTTTCCTCAACTAAAACTTGTGAGTCGTCACAAGGGTTATTTCCCTTCTTTGTTGTTTGCCCTAGTTTTTCATAAATAAGTCAGCGGTCTCTTCTATTAGGTTACAAACCAAGGAACTAATCACTGAGTGCATAAAAGGCACAAGAATATAAAGCCCAGTTCATTGCTCTTCGAAAACAAATGTTCAACATCTTCACAGCACTTCCACTCAGATTTTAGTATCAAACCAGTTTATACAAAACACATCCTCTCAGTTCCTTTAAGGTGAGAGCAATAAAAAATGTAATGGTGATGAATTTGCTTCATGCACTGAATGTATCCAAATGTTACACTGGCCTTATATTTGAGCATGTACAAGCGTACAAACAGACGAGGACACTCACCTTGCCGTTGAGGTTGGGCACAGTGTTGGGCTGAATGAGCCTCCGTCGTCGACAGCTGACTAGCGGTCGTGTACGCGCAGCCACACACGAGCTGTCGTAGGCTGACGGCTGCTGGTGCTTGGTGTCTGCACTCTCTGCCATCCTATCAAAAAGGACAACCAACAGAGCAGAATTAGGTCACAGATCTTAAGACGTTCAAAATTAGATGGAAAGACAGCTCATCTCAAGTGACAACCAAGTTAATTAAATACATACGCATAAATCTATTTTTGTCTTTGTCAAAAGCGTCAACATAAGTTCAAATTGAAGATGAAAGAGACACTGATGGTTATTAACTTGTGAATTATTATTCAGATATTTAATTGTAAAATCTTCATAACAATCTCCGTAGCAAAAGTAACATTCGGCTTGCAATTTAGGATCATCCTCATCGATTTGTTGTCTATGAAATGTCAAAAAATAGTGTAACAATCTCCAAAAACTCTGCTTGTTTTATTCAACTAACAGTCGAATACAATCACGTTACCATCATATAAGACAAAGAGCATGAATCCTCACATTTCAGAACGTGGAACTTGTAAATATGTAGTGACTTTGCTTGAAAAATTACTAAAATGATTAAACGCTAATAAAAATGGCTGTCAATTACATTTCTGTTGATTAACTTGTCGATTAATCATTGCAGCTCTAAACGAAATCAGCACCTCATGATTAGAAATCCATAATTAGAGAATTCTCAGAAGTGTTTCTTAGAACGCAGATTCCCTTGGGAGAAGCTGAAACAAGGTTGTTATTATTATTATCATCATCATCATCTGTACCTGCTGAGGACGCCGTTAACGGGCTGCGTGATTTGACCTTTCCACTGGCCGGGCTCTGTGTTGGAGATGTGGGCGACGCCTGTGTGCTCCAGCCGTTCTGAACCAACATCCTGCATCGACAGATAAGACAAAGCCAGTGAGACAACACCTCCTGTAAACCGGCACAGCAGCACAGGCTGACCAGCAGCACTTAAGCAAGCCCAGGATATTTAAGGAAACTACATAACTGAATCTTCCCCGTCTTGTGCCCTTGAATTATTCATTCTAGATTTGTGAAAAAGGGCTCGGCTGTCCCAAAACTTAAAAACCTATTCTGCACTGTCATCAAGACGCATGGCCGGGAGCTCCTTCTTCACAAGCTTTCACATACAAATTAACAGAATTTCATGGTTTCAATTAAACTTTTAAGTCTTGTCCTAATAATTTGGAGGTCTAAATTTCAATAATTCAACAGTTGACAGTTCATTTTTCTATAAGATGTATTATTCTGTTAAAGCAGATTACTTTTTTGCCTCAGCAAAGACACAAAATCCTACAATGTTAAAGTGAAAACCGACTGTATGATTAATCAGATTAAACGCCACACCTGCAGTTGTCCTTGTTTAACTAACATTTGTATATTCAGTTCAAACATATGCAGAGGAAAACAGGTTCATCCTGGAATAAATAATTATTTGGACATGAATGTTGCTGTCGAAGGTGTTTATTACAAAAAAAGCTCTTTTGTCATTTCAGACCTGAGGGACGGATAAAAAAAACTATTTCCTGTGAACATCTCACTTCATTTCCACTTGATGCTTTAAATGATGAGAACATGTTGAATGTTTCATTGATTATCAGGAATCTATGAATAAACTTGTAAGTGGACAAAAAAGCCCATATTTACCTCCCAATGTAACATCAAACGCTCGGACTGCTGAAGTGCTGAATGAACTGGTTTAATTTGCGGAGAACTTTTAAATATTGAAAACTGATTTCTCATTTCTTTTGTAACAAGCATTATTATTATTTATTCTACTTCAATGGCAGGTTAACTTGAATGTTGTCAAGACAACGTAATTTCTGCTTCATTAATCACAAAAAAAAAAAAACTCAGCCTCTGGTGAGACTTACTGACTAGGATGTAGCAGAGAACTCTGAATACTCAACAAGAGATGCTGCATATCAGAGCCAGATTTAATAACCTTATACTGTGAGTGCATCTTGATTAACGAGTCTGTTTAGAGACAGATTACAAATTTATTTGATTTAGCACAGAGACAGAATATGGCCAAAGCAGCGCTGTACAGGACGTTCACCCTTTACACTTACCTGAGTATTTACAGGCTCTGTCTTCACTTCTGTCCCACCTGCAGGCACTCCACTGGGGGAAACACCGCCCAGCTCCACTAAGCCCTATAGAAGCAAGACCTGGGTATTATACTTCCACCACAAAAGATTACCATAAGGAGTATATCTATGTTAACAGCTCAGTGTTTTTTCTGCACTCTAGCCATCGTACCACCTAGTATTTAGCACACACAAACGGACATATCTAACACGGGAGTGAGCAACTGACCTTGCTGGCGCGGATCTGTCTGTAGATGTCTGTCTGCTGTCGGATGCGGTACTCCAAGTCAGAGATGTGGGCCTGGAGCCAGTTCCAGTGGCTGATGATGGCAGCTCTCTCCACGGTGTAACGGCTCTCTGCCCGTTTCCATCTGCGGGTCAAAAAGGGGAACGGACGAGATTCTGGATTAACATTTGCAACAGAAAGCCTATCCACAATTAAAAACAAACACGCACAAAGGATTTACATATTTTGTACAGAGCTGGAAAGATTATTAAATTAATCTAAAAATCGATAACAACTCAAATGTGAAATATTTTCGATGGGATACCTTTTTAAGATTGCATTTTTTCTTTTACACCACACTTTACGTTACTACACCCAGTTTAATGCGATCAACAAACTGTGTATACGGTCATGTATATATATTTTCTCTCTATAATTTCACTTGAAACCGTGTGGTTATTTTGCACTTAAGTTCTAAATTAAATGAAAAACCTACTTAGTACTTTGTCAAGTATTGAAGTCACACAGGAGTATACAAAAATAGGCTTTACCACTTGGTTATTTCATATAGACCATTTGTTTATTGAATTACCAGAAAACATGCTATATATGGTTATGGAGATATGGAATGACCTATATTTAGATTGAAGATTTTGGCCTCATCGCCCAACCCTAGTTGCAGCCCCAATTTCAGCCAGTTAAAGTCAAGTTATTTTCCAAAACTAAATTATTAGTCAGTTGTAAGTAGTGTACAGGAAGGTATGTTGAATGACTGTTCTGTCACAAATCATCTCATCTCATGAAACTTTCAAATATTAATGAATCACAAACAGATCATTTAGAGCATATTATCCAGTGAGCCTCCGAGCATTTCCCCTGTCAGACTGCAGAGGTCAGTGAATCAGCATTATACAAAGCAATGGCAACTGCAGGCACCTGGAAAATCCTCCTAATCAAAACAACAATATGACGAGGGATGCTTCACAAGTGAGGGGGAAATATAAAAATGGGGATTTTCATTGCATTGAGTAACTTCATGGCAAACCGTGAATGGCAGCTGAGAGCAGAGTACTCCATTTTACCAGTATGACACACAGAATGGGCATTTCAAAAGGCAGACATGAGAGGAAAATGTCTGCTCTTGCACTGTGCAGCAGTGACCACAGAGGGTGCTGTTTCATCAAAATATGGGCTGCAGTGACCAAGGCTGAACAATGAAAAAAAATGACTCGGATGGCAGACAAAGATAGACCTTACACTCCTCTGCGCTTTCTCCTCTCCACACCCGTCTCTGTTTTCAATTTTTAGATCTCCACCAGGATGGAGGAAGTCGAGAAAAGGCTACTGCCGAGAGGGGGAGAAGAGACGGGAAGGGGAGGAAGGGGGGAGTGAAAAGAGGGACAACAAGGACTGGGAAATCTCTGGCAGCCTGGAGAGGAACAGACGGGCTTTAAAAGCAATCTACAGGCCACAGGGTGCTGGGGGGGTGGGGCTGGGTCAGAGAGCAGTGCGGCAGACACTGGGATAACCAATAATCCAAGCAGGCATCCTGTCTTATTGTGGAGCTGAGCGGAAGGAGAGTTATTGTGGCTTTGACGCAGACATCAGCCACCAATCAGTGCAATTAAAGAGGTCTTGATTCCTTGCTCAACTCAGCTCCAACGTTTAGCAATTGTTCACGGCAATACAGCATCATGGACACTACTGCAAATACAGCTGCAGTGTTACCTGCCAAAAACATTTCCTGTTGCTATTCTACAGACTCAATCCGGTTCTGCACAGATAAACAAACATGCACTGCTGTTACACACTGGGTAGTGAATGTTCACAAAACACTGCAACACTCCTGAACACGCCCAATACTGGTGCATCAGATCAATGCACTGGCAATGTATTTGCATCCGGAATTCCCTGTGGAGACTCATTTAAAAACAACACTAGTGGTGGCGGCGCAAAGTGTGTTGCACAATATACTGCACAAATTAGTCTTGAGCTTGTGTGGCATGATTCACCAAGATGTAGGTGGACAGCTGATCTACCAAAAGGCCAGGGGATCTCAAGGAGATTCATGCTCTCTATGACAGAGAAGATTTCTCAGGCTTGTTTACTAAAGGAGAGTAAGGCTGAGAGTCACAGAAAAGTACTGTACTTTAAAAAGCTACTTGCATTACCATTTTCTTGTTGTTTTTACTCCACTGCATTTACTTGATAACATTGGTTACTTTTTACTTTATATTTTGTATTATCCGAATCCACAATCAACAAATAAAAAGGCTTTATTGATCCCCAGGGGGAAATCCACAAGCTACCAAGCAGTTTATAAAGTAATATAAATAAAATATTTTAAAAGACTAGATTAGCCCCACATTTACCAGCTGCAATATTTAAATGATGTACACAATAGTGTACATTCATCAATTATCATAATACAATAGTATATGCATTATTTTGAAAATTGTAGTACTTAAGTATATTTTCATAATAATCTTTTCATCATTATTTGTACTTCTTCCACCACTGCCAAGACCTGAACAAGCACAGTGGATCCCACCTTCAATCCTGTGGCTTTAGAATTGAAATGGTAGATACATTTATTTAAATGAAAAACTGAAGAGTAGTAAACTCACGAGTTCTCAGGGTCCAATGAACAAGAGCTGGCAACCACTAGTGTAGATAATTGTGAAAAGGAAGCAGGAAGAGCTAAATATGTAGTTTAGTAAAACATAAACACACAAGAGGCCATTACAAGTGCAATGACCTTAATCGTCAGTGTGACGAAGCAGGATGAGGAGGAGGGGTCAGTTAGCAGCATTGAGAAATCTCCCCTCCCCACATACGAGCTCACCCCCCCCCCCCTAAACAGGACATATTCCCCCCCCCCCTTAACCCACACAAAAAAGCACTGGCGGCAATCACTACAGCCGTTGTTTTGTGTCAGCACATTCTCCATTGTGGTGCTTCTCTGGATGCATCACATATGTTGTATGGTGCTGGTGCACCCCTGTACCATACTATCCCCACCAAAACCAACACCGCTGCTCAATACATGTGGCCCAGCTCTCTGCAAAAAAACAACGTGCTCCGGGGCTGAGAGCTGGTCACTGAGCCAGCTGACTCATTTACACCTGATGTACCTTTCCACTGGAAATTTACCATCAACGGAAAGGACATATGATGTTCCTTCAGGCTAAGAAACAATGTTTGCTTTCATATTAAATTGAGCTATAAGTGAAGATATATACAAATTACTTCCATCACCATTTATGTCAACCATTTTAACACCTTTCTCTCCTCTTCTACTTCATTGTGTGCATTTGTTTATACTGGAAGGGGTGTACTTCCTCTCCAAATGGGCACACAAGTGGCTGGTAGAAGGAGATTAACTTTCTATTTGCTTGATGCTTGTATTATGCTGTACACTTAATATGCTCTGCAATTTTTTGCTCATCATTTCATCACTCAGCACTATTAGCATGTTCAGCAGAGCGTATAAATGCAAGTCTCTTGTATGAAAGAGGTAAAAGGTACTCAGAAACAAGGGCTTTGACACACCTATTATACATTATGGTAAATGGATTGCATTTATATAGCGCCTTTCCACCGTTACACACACACACACACACACACACACACACACACACACACACACACAGGATTCTTGCACAAGCACACTTCAACATGGGATCAAACTACCAACCTGTTCTTTTGCACCATGTTTCTGCTGTATCTTATAAGCAACAGTTTTATCAGAATATACTTCCTCCACAGCCTAGCTGAACTGATAGCAGACGCGTCTCACATGCGTGTGGTGTCCACAAAGACAAGCGTTACTCCTGCTGCCAGCCCTTTCTTTCTACATCGAGTTTGTCTTTTATAATGGCCATCAATAATATAATGTTTCATTTAATTTCATTATAAAAAGGCATTTATATTTATTTTAGACAGCAAGGTTAAGAAGCGTTTGCTCATGTGTAAATAATATTTATACACATTTTAAAAATGGACACAGAAAGTGTAGAGTTAAAAATAAATATTCACTTTTGTCATGTCTGTGACATTCTACAGAGACATTGTAACTGTAGTAATGATACTGGTATGATGTCAATATACTGTCAAACATAATTTCAATTTTCACCGAATGACAATGTAGTTAAGGGAAATAGAACAGATAGAACAGTCTGATAAATTCGGGAAATTACATCACTTTAGTGTAATGCAGCCGTTAAAACCAGGACACGACAACACGCATGGCATAGTACGATATCTAAAATCTAGGACAATATCTAGCCTCATATCAGGATATCGATACAATCGCCCAGCCCTAGCAGCCATCAAACTATGTCCCATCTCACGCTTGCTGCTTATTTCTGAACCTGTGCTCAGCTGTCTTCTCTGACACTTTTATGCACAAAAATATAATGCAGTTTATATTCTAGTTGAAAGTGCATCTTACATCTGTAATCCACCTGATATTAACTGAAAACAGGATTTGAAAGTCCATATTTTGCTCAGGGTGGCAATGAAGAGGGTAAGTTCTCCAAACCTGGCATGCTAGCTCTCCAAATCATCCTGCCACAATAGTTCAATGCTGCCCTAGGGTTGGGCGATGTTTACCAAATTGGCATATGATGGTGTCCACAGTGTAAGATTGCGATGAACGATGATATCGTTGCTGTGGCGGGGGTGTCATGTGGACTACTCCTATAGGCTAAAGAAGCTGATCAAACTGTGATGTGTTCTAATTCAAAATTGATATGAATTAATGTTAAACCATCTTGCTGTACGTCTAAATCACGATGGGTGCTTCTCAGTGGTGGATGACAGTCAGCCACAGGCCCAACCCTACGCTGCACCTTACAAAAAACATCTTTGCAAACAGGATTGTACAAAAGCAAAGCTGTGATGAAGACTATATTTTCTAAATGCCGTCATTAGGCTGTCAAACATATCTGATCTAAACGGGATTGAAAGTTTAATTTATTGTCATCTTGTTTTTAAATGTGTATTAAGGGACAACTAATGACTATAATTTCTACTTCATCACACTCATGTTCACATTAGGAAAATGATGCTCCATGTACAAAAATCTGGCATAGAAACATGATTATGAAGGAGAGGTAAAGCAAAATAAAAAAAAGCATGCACACATTTTGCTTTTCCAGATGAAAGGAAACAATAAAACCACATTGCAAGTATGCTTCACAAACCATTCAGTCATCATTCATACTTAGTGACAAGAACAAGGGAAATCAAAGCAGGAGCTGTCATTTAAATGTATTTGTTCTCTAGAGTCAAGGATTTTCAAAGCAAATTAAAAGCACTGAAAATTATCCAGACATTGAAAATGTATTATAATATTTTTTAAGTTTATTCTCATGAGCAGGGATGGCTGGCAGGAGTTTCACAGGACAGCTGGTTAAACTAATTTCTTACAGGAAGAAACGGCTCGGGAGCCGGGATTGTGAGCGAGGCAGGCCGACAGGGTGTGGGGCAGGAAAAACTAGTGAGGGCAAATTCAGCCACAGAGCTGCAGCAGTCATTACATAAAAGAGGGGGGTTATGTAACGCCTGTGGGTTCGTGTTGAGGAACTTGGGCTGAGCTAAATGCATCCAGATGTGTAGAACGGGACAGAAACCTATACAGTGTGTCACACACACACACACACACACACACACACACACACACACACACACAC
>CALSBV010011050.1:3783507-3810156 GCA_943590825.1 Bovichtus diacanthus | reverse complement strand
ACACACACACACACACACACACACACACACACACACACACACACACAGCTGAGCTATAAGCATGAAAGGCACGCTGTGGTCTCAGACAACCTAGTTACCCTAATTCACCAACAGCAGGCAGACAGACATTTTTACTGTCTTATTGCATAAAGATCATACAGGCAACATGGACTCTGGATCATCCAGGCCCTGTTTTATCATCTGACAGACAAAAAGCCTGCAAAACTTGGTACATTTTAGTGCTGGACAGATAACACAACTCCCGACATTTTCCTTGTTCTGTCTATGAGCTATTATGTAAGCTCTGAGATTTCCTGATGAGCATTATTGTTGCCTCAGAAACAAGAAACTGTGCCCACTTGTTTAACACAGAACAACCCATGCTCATGTAACATGCCTAAATAAACACATTCCATGAATATGTAACTAATGCATTGACGGCCCTTGTCATTTTGCAGCTAGTGTAAAAGCAGACTTTGTTTCTGAAGCTAGCAGCACCCACGCCCTGTTGTGGACATCACATTCACAGACAGACACTGGCTGGAGCAGAAAAGCCCTGCAGCATAAGCATGACAACAGATGTTGGCTGGCCCCCCAATCCTCTCCAAGATACGGGAAACCACGTCTACAGTATAGACGGGGATGACAGGATTAGTTGTAAGCAACGCACTGCATCCAAACAAGCAGCTCAAATAGGTTATTTTCCACACTGCTGTCAACTCAGCTGACGATAAATAATTGAGGTGCTGCTGCCTGAAGAAGACATTACATTGTCTGTAGTGTTGACTGGTTGTAGTACTGTAAGCCATTAATTGGTAACTGAGACAAAATGTCAGTTGGGAAAATGTGGCATTGTGGACACACACACACTTTTTTTTACTTGTTGTGGTATGGATGATTATACAATGTGCATAGCTGCTTATAAAGGCATAACAGATGAGCAGTTTTAAATTTCCAAAGCAGCTTTCACTCAATGTACAGAGTATTATTAGGCTTACATGTGCAACCACTTGGCAAACATTAGCAAACCTGTTAAGTGATGGGTGCTTCTGTGACAGCAAAACAAAAACCTTCAAATGTGGCTTATTCAAAAACACCTGTGCAAATTAACAAAGCTCTCTGAGCCTGGTTTATTTTACTCAAATTGCATAATTTAGCTGTATTGTGTAGCAAATAATACAGGCCAAAAACCTATTGTGCTCTTCATACAGGGTTCCTAAGCTTTTTAAAATTCAAGCACTTCAAAAAAGCCAAACATTTTAGGACTATATAAGCCTTTATCATCACATCTATATTGTTACTATGAATGCAATAACTAAAAGGGATCACTAGACGACTTATCTTAGCTATGAGTGACTAGTGAACACAAGTAAATACATTTTCTTTTTTAAAATGAGTGATTGTGTAGATGAGCATTAAAAAAGCATTACAAATGTCCATACAATAACGGAGATCTATTTTTACACAGCGAGGACTTAGCAGTCGTTAACAACAGTGACTAAGGTTGCAAGAAGCTGTAGCTGCTTCATAATAAAAACCCTTACAAAAAGGTTGGCTTTCATGGTAAAGCAGGAACAAGATGTGTCATGTTCCTGCAACAGAAGATAAACGGCAGCCGAGAAAATGTTTTGTTTGTTACCAGTCATTTTCCCTGGTTATTTAAGGACATTAGAGGGAGCTTGGTCAAGATTAGAGGAAAACAAAGTGATGACTGTAATGAGTTAGGCAGGAGTCATATTACCATTATACTGTGGTAGCTGCCTTATCCCAGAGGGTAAATCTGAATACCACCTCAGCATTTTTCAGATGCGTTCTCATGTATGGGACTACATGTAGGTAGTACTAAATGGGCTGTTTAAAGGCTATAATAAATATGATCCACGCTTGAGCTCAGCAAACATCCAGAGACTGTTGCTTTTCATCAGAGCATGAATATAATGAGAATGGAAAGAGAATTAGGCCTACTTTAAAAAAAAATAAAAAGCACAACACTGCTTGATAATGTATAACACAATCTTCTGTGCTCTAGTACAACAAAGAGTTAAATCCTACGCTCAACTCTACATCGACCCTCCATTCATGAACACCATGATGGCTAAGGCTGTCCTCGATTAAAGAAATTCTTAGTTGAGTAACACTCGTAAAATTTGGTCGACTAATTGCTAAGTTGATTTAAATAGACAGAGCAGTTTCTCCACAAAGTATCATGCAAAAGCACCACTCTAAATCTTGTGTTTACCAGAGATGTGCTAAAAACTTTCCTGGAAACAAGTCATTCAACATGAAAAAAAGACATAAAAAAAATTTGTAATCAGCTACAGAAATCTAATTCAACAAAACGACCAACTACTCGACTAAAAGGGGCAGGCTGATGGCCTATAATTAATGCAGCCTTTAACCTAATTTTTCTTTCGAATGGCATGTACATTTATGGGATTTCATTATTTAAATACTCTTGGTCCCAGCCAAATTCACAATGACAATGCATGGATGTACCAAAAATATATAATTTTATCGTTTTTGCCTAAACAATAAATTCCTAATTTAATGAGAAATAAAAATGTTGCCATTTCACAATCATGGTCGCAAATGTAGCTGACCCTCTGACAAATCTCATTCACCATTACAAACAAATAAGCCTAATTCGACAGTCTCCTTAATATTCAAATTGTGGAAAGCACCTACAACTTCCAAGGGTATCCAATTTCTAAAAATGTTTTACATTTTTTTTTATAAAAACTGGCTTGGTACATTTTTCACTTTCATTACAAAAACAAATAGTATTCATCATTGTAATGATTAAGAGTAAGGAAATAATATCTTAATATCGATGATCATTTAGTTGTAATGAACAAGTAATTGATCAAACGCCTCCATAATAAAAAAAATATTGGATCTGACTGAGAGAATATGGGCCTATACAAAAATCAGTTTTGATCTTTTAAGATTGAATGAAGAGGGATGTGAATAAATAAATCTACCTGGATTAATTTTGTACAGCTCAAACGGCCTTCATGGTAAAACTGCTACAGTTGGGCGTATTCAAATATAGTCATGCTATTTTGTTATCATCTGAAAGACATGTATAGCCCCAATGTTAAATGTTATGACTAAAGAACAAAAGAAAACAACTATGTCAAAGAAGATGGTTTTGCACTATTAGTAACTGTGTATCTTACATCATGGTTTAGTACACAAGATGCCCTTTTTGGGTGAAACAAACTCCCTCTTTGCAACATTTACCTTTACAATGTACACGATTGCTTCTGAATCTTAACATGACATTACATTATTATTTGATTAGTTTTGTCCATTATCCATTTATTCTAAGTAGTAGTTTGGCTTTGAGAATTCCATATCTGAAACAATAAGCAGAATGGGACTTTAACAACTGAAAACAATTCTGTTTGCCACCTTGTTTACATAAACTATCAAATTTAGTGACATAATGACTCTCACTCCTCCTATAATCTCAAGCCACATAAATGTAGCTCAATGTCCACTCTCCTTGAAAATGACGTGCTATAAATTTTCACATAAAATGCTTCAACACCTTATTTGACCTTAAATGGGACACAGACAGAGTATAAATACATTACAAGCAATTGTTCCACTTTTGGATCATGCTTGCAACACACACACACACACACACACACACACACACACACACACACACACACACACACACACACACACACACACACACACACACACACACACACACACACAGGTCAAAAGGTCTAAAGTCAACACATGAAAGGACAATAAAAATCAGTGTTCTCAGCTACGTTGTTAATAATCTACTCAATATACAGGTCAGCAAGTCTATTAACGCTGCGGACCCTCCTGCTGTATTTTTCCCCCTTCCAAACACTAATGACACAGAAATGACTATGTGAACTTCCCATGGAATATATTTGCAAGCTCCTGCTGAGGCAAACCTGACAACACAACAGGCATCATGTAAAAACATAAAACCCACACCTTCTGCATAACCCACCACAACCCCTGACTATGTTTCCTCCTTGGTTTCAGTTTAAATCAAAACATTCATCGGCTCTGTGGGCGCTCACTTGTTCTCTCTGCAGATAAACAGAATGTTCAATTTCAGCCTCGGCCCCACTCAGGAGGAAGCACTGTGTGACGGGAGAGCTTTTTACTTTGAGCCCAATCCAGCCTGTGCGTTCTCCACAGGATGATACCACCCACACAACTACACACTCTCTCTGGGCGAATGGTATCTCTACCCCTCCCTGGAGTTTGACCCAACCACTACTGAGGCCGACCAAGCAGTTATAATTGTCATTAGCACCTGCTAGGTCTGAGTAGCATATTGCAGGGCCCAGAAATACAGGGATTTTCACAGGACAGTTGAGGGGCTACAAGCACCATAGAAATGTGAGCATAATGAGACTTATGAGCATGGGGAAAGTGTAACAACTATAAATATTTTTTTTCTTCTCCTCTCTCTCTTTTTTTTAAAAGTACATAAATATTGCTTTTTAAATTTAACTTGAGTCTCAGTAGTAAATACTGCAAGATCATGTATATATGTAGAGCCCTAAATAAGCTTGATGTCTCAGTGGGTGAACCCTTTTACTTACATTTTGACATGTCGCTGCTCAATGTCCACTCTGGTCAGCTCTTCCTCCTCCAAGTCAGAGTCCCCTCCAGAGCTACTTTCTGTTACATCTGAGTCAAAGGCGCTTTCTGCTGAATGAAGGTTGGCCGATCCGCTCAGATATAGCCTCTCCAATTCCAAGGGCATGGAGCCGCTTTTCAGGAAGCGACCAAGGCCATCTCTGTTGTTTGAGGAAGAGTGACGTCCAGTCCTCCATGTAGCTGTAGGAGTTGCTGTTTCCGCTTTACGGTTTCCGGCCAAAAGCCGGTTGAGAGCAGAGTCCAAGAAACCACCCAGCTGCTGCTGAATGTGTCGCTCCACCTGCTTGGCCTGTACGACCTGAAGACGTTTGCGCAGGCGACGCAGACGGCTTTCGATCTCAGATTGGCGGCTGCTGTTGAGAAGGGTGCGCTCCTTAACATGAGCATCAAGGCTGTCTGAGGAAGAAGTACAGGGTTGAGGAGGCTGTGGTGCAGGTGTGCAAGACGGAGAGCCCTGCTGGCTGCTACCTGGTCTCTCCCTATCAGAACCCTGTGACTGACTGGTAGGCGTGTGTGAATCAGCTTCTTCCAAATTCACTTGTTCAGTGGGGTTAGGGTTGTCAAGGGTATAGGGGGAAAGGGCAGCAGACCGGAGAATTGGTGGTTCACGTTTTTTTCCGTCTGTATTTTGAGAAACCCCAGAGGAATGCTTCTGTTTAAGGGTTCCTTTCACCGGGATATGCCCCAATAGGGTAGCTGTCAAGGTCTCTGAGTCCAAGGGCAGGTTCTGGGACTGAGAGTCTGTGGTGGCAGACGGCTTGTCACCATTCACTGCCACCACGCAGCCAGAGCCAGACATAGTGGCCAGCTTCTTGGCCAGGCCATTGACAGGTGCCATGGGCTGGCCACCTCCGTTAGTGCTGCCACTCATGAGGCTCTTGAGTTGGCCTCCAGAGAATTCAATCGGCTGCCTCTTCCTCAACAGGAAGTCTCCTCCGCCGTTGAGCAGAGAGCTGGGCAGTATTCTGTGGCTTTTCAACACAGACTGTTTGATGAGGACTCCTTGCAGCTTGATTGACTCCTTAGTTGAAGGGACAGGTGTCACATCAGAGCATAGGTAAGAAGCCACCAGTGGCTGGAGCTTTCCCAGGGCCGAGGCCTGAGCCACAGAGTCGACTTGGGGCTGCTGTTGCTGCTGTTCCTGGTCACCGCCACAAAAATCAAGAGGGCAATCTTCGGACACAGCCTTGCACTTAGCGGAGCCGCTGCTATGGATGAGGATGTTGCTGGCGTTACCGTTGTTCTCTGCACTGGCTGGTGAGAGACTTGAGGATGGGGCAGCCAGTTTGAAGCGGATGTGGTGAGCTTCGGCTGGGGCGTCGGTGAGAGCGGGCGCCATCGCAGCCATGCAGTGCAGAGGGACGGGCACCGCGGCCTGCTCCACACCACCCGCTTACTGCCCCACCTGAGGACAGCCTGTATATAACAAAGACAAAATAAAGACAGAAGGAGAGGGGAGACAAGAAATAAAGTTACAAAGTAGTCTCATTAACTCAAGCACACTTAAAAACCTTACTTACTAAACCAAAATCTGATCCTAGTTAGTGTGGGAGGATGTTGGATGGATTTATTTTCCCATCAACAATTCCCAGGTAACATTCACAGCCCTGTATAGGGATGGGCCCACAACCACATAATGAAAACAAACATATACAGACACTACCTCGAACATGTTTAAATGTGGATTTAACATTAAAACCGGCAGCTCTACAAAAGTTTAATTTGTATTAGTGCACTCAGAATTATTCAGAAGTTAACTACTAACAGTTAACTCGATAATCTTAACATCTGTTTAAGGAAACACTGCATATAATAGCCTATACAACAGTTCAGTCTCAAAGGCAACGAGGGTGCTTAATGGAAAAGTGGACTTAAAAAAAAAAAAAAACTTGCTTAGACTTTAATAAACACAAAAAAATATGTTTATACATGCATTTCTCCATCCATATGAAATAGTATTGTGTTGAGTGAAAGCAACATGAAGGCAGGCCGAACATGTATACAATGAAACATACAACTGAAATACTTGCACTACAGGTTTTGTAAGCCTTTAGAGTGAGTGGAAAATTACTAACCAAACCACAACCCAAAAAGAAACAAGCATTTCTAAAATATTTGGCAGCAGATATTGAAAATGCAATAATACCACTGCTTCAACATGAAGTCCAACTCAAAAACACACCTACTGTAAAGTTTTTGCCACTAATCAAGTTAAAAAGGGCTAATCAAATCAGCTGGTGACTCATTGACATTTTGTTGACCTGCTGGTTGGAAGTGTTGCTAAAAATGATCCTACAGAGGGACCGCAAAAAAAAAACATTTCAGACAAGGACATTCTGATGATTCACTTTGCTCTCAAAAAGAATTCCAGAAAATGTTATTAGATTTCATTGTAATCAAAACAAAGTTAAAGTGCTATATTTGTCATTACTTATTACTCCCTACAGGCATGAAAAGAACAAAATACAGTTCCTCCAGGGCCATAGTGTAATAGACATTCAACATACATGTTAAAAGAAACGCAAGCAATTGTATATCCTAAATAAGCAGTAATAAAAGCCAATATGTAAAATGTTTTGATTAAAAGTGCATGTGTAAGGATTCATCTACATAGGCCCTCTTCTAAGACCTAAATAAATATCAAACAATTAATGATATGCACTGACCTTGGTGAGAGGGATACTAACAATATAGATGGAATAAGAGCAGACATCTGAGCTACTTCTTCCCAGGACAATAAATAATTCCCACTACACCCATGCTCGTGTGAACAGGCCTTCATTGTCATTTACTTACAAGGCTCCTTTTTAAGAATAAGCTTTGGAATACAATTCTGGTGAGGGAAGAAACAGGCAAAGCCAATGCAAATTGTCCAAACCCCACTGCCCTACATGTGCCCTGGTAAGTCAGTGTGCAGCACACAGGCAGTGTAAGTAGGTGGATTTAGGCCCAAGCATTAGTCCAAAGCACATGATGTCATCCTGACTCGTTCCTGTGTCAATTTCATCAGAACCCATTAAACCTTCTCAATTTCCCAACAAGTATTGCTAGCAAAATGATTCTAAAATTAAATATGTAAAGAGAACGACAATGCTAGGGGTTGTGGTGGATAATTGATTGAGTGGTTATCATGCCATTCACACAGACTGCCTATATATTCAAATCAAACTTTAAAAAGAAAAATCCGTCCTTCAATTAATACGAGATAAAAGCGAGCTGCATCTCCGCGTATCGTCTGCAGGGTCAGATGAATGGGGGCTCAGTATTTCACCGCAGTTTCTAGTCAGCGCGCACTACGCCATGTTGGTATTTCCGAAGCAGATTATGCAATGCAATTCATCTACCTAAAACCGCCCATTCCGCTCCAAACACACCGAACTTGTTCGTGCTACAGTGGAGGAAATTAAACAGCTAACGTTAGTAAATGATTTGGCTTGTTCAATATGCATTATAACACAAGTATCCCTGCAAACTGTCAGACTAGAGATGCGACAAAAAATGCCCACATCAAACGTTAGCCAACCATAACGTAATCACCAAAATGTCTTCCTGATGTTTACAAAAATATTTGTACATTTAAAAAGAAAGCCTGGCGCCTCTCTCCAAGACGCATACGTGTGTAATAACGTTATTTCGTAATCTTGAATTCTCAGTAACTTCCGCGGAAAACCATATAAGACAGGCAGTGTGTTTGTATCATCGAGCCGTGCCGTAAAAAAAAACGCAACCGATCTCCACACAAACCAATCTGTCAAGAGCCGAAAGATAAAGATCTCGCTATTAAAACACATGTCACTTTATCCACTGCGTGCACAATAATGCGCGTCGCTTCTGGCTAACGTTAGCTCGGGAAAGCTGCTGATGCAAGAAACACAACCTGCTCGCAAAGCTAGCGTGCGGATCTCATAAGCCAACTGCAGTGAAACGCTAACGTTACCAACCCTGCTCACATTATGGATCATTTCTGAAGCTTTTGTTTTAGTAGCACATCTCAGCGAGTCAACGCCGTTGAGCTTTAACGTTACGCAAAACTCGTTTAGGCAAGTAAACATTTTAGTCTCCGACTACGCAACATACGCTCACCTCAGGGATAGTTTTAAGCCAATAACGCCCAAAGTAATATAAAAAAACACGAGAGCACATGAATTAACACCAGGGTTCAAATGTAGTTGTTGCAACATCGCAAATGTGGCCATAATAACAAGACAACCTCACTCGTTATGGATCACAACTTATCTTTAAGACCTATTGCAGAGTGGAGACATGGTGTGCATTGCAATTAGACTAAGGAAATAAATACAGACAGGCCTGTTGTTGTACATCAATGGTGGCCGTCCTTTGATACACTAGCTGGTGGGTAATCAAATAGTAGGTAACGTTAATGCACATATGTCAGAAGCTGAGAAGTTGGGAGTAGACCCTGCCAGTGTAGCTAGCTCGCTAACAAAGAAAAAGGAGGAACCTACCACGTGACGAGGTTGCACTATCCGAGGGAATTTCGGCAACAATCCCCTGCAGTTTTAGTGGAAAAAAACCAAGAGTGCTAACACAAAAAATGCGCCTTGAATCGATCAGTCTGCCATTAATTAATCCAACAAAAAATGCAACCAGACTGCCCCAAAAAGGCCCAGTTCACAGAGCCGCTCGGATCTCGTTCCGGATTCAGGCGAATGGGCGAATCAACGATCTACACCTTGCTCGACCAGCTAGCTCGCCTCGCCGCTAACAAGCAGCGAATATAAAGACAAGGCCGTGAAACACTTCTTTCTACTCCGATTTACTTCATATGTAGGCGATTTCGCGGCAATCTTTTACCAAAAAATCAGATTCTCAATAAGCGAAAGGTAATCCAGATGGCAGTTTTGTCGCGAGCCCTTTTCTCTCGTTTTAGGGAGAGACGCTTAGAAAATGGCGGCTAGCTCCTCTCCCTCGGATTTGAGTCTGACAAACATAGGAGGGCTGCGTGTGTGTGTGTGTGTGCGTGCGTGCGTATGTGTGTGTTGCTTGCTGGTAGGCGGGAGACATTTCTCATACTCACCACTAGAGTAAAGGGCAGATAAGAAACGACATAAAAGCTCAAAAGAAGATACCACAGGAGGGCATTGTCTTCCAAAAACATAGCGCAATGTCAATTTAGCACTTGTTAAGACATACAGGCTGTGCTAAAAGGAGCTGCTAGTTGAACTGGAAATATCACCACTGCTATGTGCGACTCTCGCCCACCAAATGTATAGTAAATATATTATTATGCTTTCAGTTTAACCACCTGTTTTGCTCACACAATTCACCTATACACAAAATTAACCATTTACTGTTATTTCTATACATTAAAAGGTTTGATTTGCTATTCTAAATAGCTGAATTATGATAATAAGTGCTCATTATGCTCCCTATTTAAATTCAAGGAAACTAAACCAAGTCCAGACTGCCTGGCTCCTATGTCACTTTCAACAGGAACTAGATCGCCCACCACTACACCAACACCTCTGTGAAGGTGCAGCCAGTGGCCACATGAAGGAGCTCTTCTGCACAGGACTGTTAAATGCAGCCTTTTCCCAAAATATAATTTAACACTACACAGTAGTGTGTAAGAACAGGGAGAAAAGCACCAAATAAGCCCCAATGCGTACAGTTTGTCCAAAACAAAACCTATCTCAGCTACACTAATCCCTGAAAACTAGAGCTGTGACGACAATCGGCAACTATTGTGTGGACCGATTAATCATTAAAGTAATTTGTTATGCTAAATGACGGAAAATGCTGTTTTCAGCTCCTCAAATGTGGACATTTCTGGCTTTTCTCTATTCATTATATTACAAAAAAAGGACTAACAAAACAAGACATCACTATTTTCTGACATTGTATAGACAAAATGAATAATCAGTGAATTTAGAAAATAATAGACAGATTAAACTATAATGAAAATAATCATCAGTTGCACCCCTACTGAAAACTACAGGGGTGGACATAAAAGCAAAGATACCACTATAATGCAATTTAATACATTGGCCTTTAAGATTTTGATGTTGTTTATTATGTGTCAGAGGTTGGTAATTGAACATTTGAGGATGTAGCTAGTTAGTTGTATTGTAGTGGATTAAGATGATCTAATATTTTACAATGCAGTACAATACTACCACAAACTGCAGCCTCAGGCTAACATAAAATAGTCCTGACAGTTTCAACAGAAACAGGAAAGAGGAAAGGCATCAAATAAGACCAAATGTGTACATAACAAAACCTACTGCACCTACACTGATCACTAAAACTGCAGCAGTGGACATAAAATCTGATTCACATTGTATTCATGTACCCTTCCTGTTTATTCTGAACATGCATATTACTCTGCAATTCTGTTTAGATGATAAACTACATATCATGGTCTCAGTACTTGTACTCTGTGCAATGACAATAAAGTTGAATTGAATCAAATCTAAAAAAAAAAAAACAATATAATGCAATATAATACATTGGCCTTTAAGATTTTGTGGTTGTTTAGTCTGTGTCAGAGGTTGGTAATTGAGGCTGTAGCTTGTTGGTTGTGTTGAGTGTATTAAGATTATATAATAGATAACAATATACTATTTTACAATGCAGTACAACGCCATAAACGGCAGCCTACAGAGTTTTATAAAACAATTTGACACATACAAGCATTAAATAGGGCTAAATATTATTTAAAATCTTTGATACTAGTGTTTTTTCTACAAAACCCTTTTATAACAAAAGTTGTTAAATGTTGACTAAATACAAGCAGCATTTGACCAGATATTCAGATGCCAGCTTTAAGTACTTCACAGTTTGTGATACTACCAAAAAAGTACTCAGATTTAATGCCCAGCACCAGTTTAAAAACCTAATACTTGTAATGGATTGTATTACATTGTGCAGGTATTTTAGGTACTTGTGTACTTAAAATACTTTTTTTATTTTATTAAAAATATCCTTTTAGATAAGTTACTGTTATAATACTGTTTTGGTGATGATTTTCACAAAGGTAATTTCAGTGTGTACAGTACTAATACCACTCATCTTTTTTTATTTGTTGAAGAAGTTTATATTTCTGTAGTAGATAGCTACTTACCTCTTTATACTTTTGTGTTTACTGTTACTCCTGCTTATCCGGTTAAAGACTTTTAAATAAACAACTGTTATTATCACTTCCTGTGCACTGCAAGTTTTTCCAAGGATAGACTTATTGCACATTAGATATTCACAGTGTCCTTGCTTTTGACTGTTAAGTAATGCTAATTAATGCATACCACTTATTTCCTACAGGTCTTGCATGGCCTCTGTGTATTATCAGACTGCCAGAGTAGACATGCATAATAAATAAGTAATTATCATGTGCACGCATGTGTGAATGAGAAAGAAAGCAACGGTCTATATCCGCCTGAAAATGATTTCAAATTGATATCTACAGAAAGTCTTGGGAGGCCAACTACAAATGTCACGATCAAATAGGCTATATCTTTGATAGTTATCCTGCATTTATCCTCCTTGTCTGCTATATCGGTAACTGGTGAAAACATCCATTTTCTAATCCAGGTCACAAAAGCAACAGGCTATGCAAAATTGAATACACGTCAAGCCTCCCAATCCACATCCTCAACCTGCTCCAGGGATTCGAGAGGCGTTCCCCCACACTTTGCTGGGATATGTAATCCATCCATTATGTTTTAGGTCTCCTCCCAGCTGTCTGAAATACCTCCACAGGGATGCGTGGGTGTCCTGATTAGATGTACCTCATGTGGCTCTTTCCCATTCAAAAGGACAGACAGGCACCCCGAAAAGGACACTAATTTCGGGACACGAGTATCCGCAATCTCATGTTTGCTGTGGTCACCACTCAAAGCCCATGACCACAGGTGAATACTGATCAAGAGCATCGGACAGGATCCGTCAGAACACATACAAAAATAAAAAATAAATAAAAATAACATATATTTAGAAATACCTTTAACTCCATTTTTGAAACACTCCATTCAATAATCCAAGGGGCCATAATTCCAGTTACCGCACATGGAAATAACTTGACACCTACAAATAAAAGAATACATAGACAAACATTAGTTTAATCTTTTTTCGGGTAAGAGCCAGACTCAGTAAATAAAGTTGTTAACTGACACTCGAAGCTTTTTTTTTTAACATCCAGCTGGCAAGCTAACGCTAGCTGGGCTAATGTTAACCTACGGGAACGTTATCATTGCAAATTTATAATGAAAAAGTTTTACATGTGGAATAATATTAACATTGAGCTTGAGAATTTAAAAGAAAGTTATGAGGGTGGGTTCTTTGGTGACTCATCGTGTCAAAGAATGCATTGCCAGTGATTTTTGTGACACAATTAACAGTACTTTCTCCCAGCGCTAGAAGAAAAGCTAATGTTAGCCATGCTAATGTTTGACGTAGTGAGCTAACGGCCAATAACAGCCAACTTTGCTAGCGGACTAAGCTAATGCTAGCTAGCTTGTTTGCTTCCCGATCCCCATACTGACTTCTCAATGACTACCGTTTTATTGCACGTTTGGCAGAAAAGTGTTCAAAAAAAATCCAACCTGCTCAAATCGAAAATCCGATAGTTTAACCAAATTAGTGTTTTTTCCTGACAAGCAGTGCGTTCGTTAATTTTGAGAAAAATAACAAGAATCTTACTTACCTGCTTGTCCTGTTACTAACCGTTTACGACTTGATAACAACCGTCCCACTCGCGTTCCTATTGGCCAACGCTTCCATTCTATGCTCCCTATTGGCTCCCCGAAGCTGTCCATCAGAGCAAATGCCCGTACAGCGGAAATGTGGGACGGAAAGTTCATAGCACGAAACTTCATTATCCAAAAAATATTGTTTTCATTTTAAAAATGTCTTAACTAACTCTACATTTATTATAAATTACTGCTTTAACTGCGCCATTACACGAGTGTTGTTTACACCACACCGCTTGCTAGCTACTCATTGTGTGTTTTCACTCAATGTAACTACAATATCTAATATTTTTACTGCTTTGTCTTTGGGACTAACCATAAAAATTAACCACTGATTTTCACAGCACACTATAAACCACATGCAGATCATGCTAATGGCTGCAAATGAGTTTCTTCAATATGTTTCATTTATCTTATTTCTTGCATCAAATGCTAAACATATTTTGCTGCTGGTGCTGCTGCTGCTGGTGGGATGAGATTTGAATGCTTTGAGTCTCTCAGTCCTTGACCCCAAATTAGGACATGGGGCATAAAGAGAAGACATTTCCTTTCTAAGAGTGGAGTTTAAGCTGTAGCTGATGAGACAGGAGACAGAAGGGACAGAGGATAGAGGATAGATGAAAATATGAGTGAGTCCAGTGTTGGGCTAGAGGTTTGAATATATAGCATTTGCCAGTCATGGAAAGAAACTAGGTGCATTTAATGTTTTATATTTCTTAATTTTGCCACCATCCACAGTCACAAATGTTGTGGCAGGTATTAACTTTTGTTTAATGAATAATTTAGATAATAGCATGTATCCTTAATGTACTAAACTTTACTGTTCCTTCTGTTGTATTTGGAGTTAATTTAATTAGATTTCTTACACAGCCTGTGTGATTTCTTGTTCTGCATAAGAGCACTTTCTGTAGGCTTGAGATAGTTTTATCGTGTCCTCTTCATCTTTAGTATGCAGAATTTGATCATCGAGCCTCCGGACATAGATTAAGATTTAGATTATACTCTAGATATCCTATTGTCACTTGAAATAGTCTGTATGCCTATGTCTCTGTGTGTTCTATGTTTTACCTGGCTGCAAGAAAAATCTCCCCTCTGGAACAATGAAGTCAAAGTTGAAGTTGAGTCGAAGTTGAAGAGGCCATAGATTTGTATTTGACCTGCGATCATTTGTCAAAACACCTCCATGTGTGAGGTTGAAAAAGTAAAGACCCCAACCAACCAAAACACACAGAATTAAAGTTCTCTATTGGCATATGCACAACAATAGCAGCAAAGCAGTCATTGGCTCTGTAACACTTCGATCTCAGGCTCCCTACAGCAATCCTCATACAAATACTGTTTAAAAAGTCACATAGGTCAAATCTAATTTGATTGATAGGTATAACATATAATATAAAATATAAAATGCTGTAGTACTGTACATTATGGCCAATACTTTTAACCTTATATTATATTTTACTAAATGTACACACACAATTATACTATTTCATATACTATTCTGGTGTACAATGTTATAGTTGATGTATCATTAGTCTTCATCTATGGCTACTATACTTTGCTGCTACTAACCAAAACACTACTATGTCACTTTGCTTGAGACAAAAGAATAGACTTTTCCTTTCCAAGAGTTTAGGCTGATGAGACACAAGAGACAAGGGGGGAAATATAAGTGAGGCAGTGTTGGGCTGGTGGTTTGAATATGTCATATTTGTATATACCACATTTGATCAAGTATTGCACCTACAATTTGGAAGTACTTTGTACTTAAAACTATAAGTATATCCATTGTCTGCTACTTTATACGTTTTATCCTCTACACCTCAGAGGGAAATATTGTACCTTTGTTAAAAACATTTATTATCAAGGTAATTGACACTAAGACTCACACAACTTTACATAAACAAATAATATAACGGAAAAAAATGCAAAAGACAATAGATAGGCTACACGTGCTTTCACGTTCACCAAATTATCCAATTAAATGTTTACAGTATCTTCACTGCTAAGTACAATATAGCAGATGACCATCTTTGTAAATAGATGCTCCTCCAGGACGCCCACCGGGTAGAGTGCGTACCATTAAGGCTGAGCTGAGTTCGAATCTCGCCCTGGGCCCTTTGCTGCATGTCCTCCCTCTCTCTAACCTGTCTTTCACTATCAGAATAAAGCAAAAATAAATAAATATATCTTTTTTTTTTTTTAAATGCCGCAATGTTGCAGTCTAGCTGTTATGTTTTCCATACAGTTTATAGGCTTACGTTTTTGGGTCCGTTGGTCCAACGTAGGTTGGTGGGGCTCAAGACTCTATACCTACAAGCATATATCATTTGTTTTCCTTAGAGATACAGTGCATTGTCTATAATCAACAGACGTAGTTCAAATGGTCTGTCTAAGTTCAGAATCTCTATTATTTCCTTTTTTTTTTACCTTCTCCCAATAAACATATTGAACAATCTCGCCCAAACATGTAGTGAAAGTCTCCTATTAAGATACATCCTCTCCAACATAGAGGATTCGATTTAATGTCATAGTTGGATATTACTGTTGGGGTTTTAAAATATCTTATTCTCAACTTCCAACCAAAATCTTTTCCAAGTGCTGGATGTTCTGGAATAAATGCTTAAGTAGTAGACATACTTGTATTATATACCACATCTGAGGCTTTTCCCCACAGATGTCCCCCCATCTGGCCTCTTCCTTATTCCTCTCTTAATCCTCCTTAAACTCTCCATCTTTCTTTCATCTACACCCATGAACTTTCTTAGCATCGACAATGACTTTCCATAAGGTACGAGTGCTCCATAAAGTGTGTACTTGTATGAGAGTGCTGTCTTTTTCGCCAGGCACCACTCCTCCTCAGCACCCTTTAAATGTTTCTTTAATTGAGCTTCATAGTGTAAAACTCTTTTTTTTGGAAAGGTCTGAAACGCAGAGGAAACTTCTAAATGTAGTTGTAGTGAAGCAACACTAGATGGCACTGAGACATCACACTCATCATCAGGCTGCATATTGAGCCTCATAAAGGGCAGTTTGCACTCACTGTTATATGCTTACTGTGGAGTAATTCAGTTATTGACCATACGCTGGTTTTTAATTCTAACATGTGCTTTTTTTTTCCTGTTTAGTATGTATACGCTGTATACAAACACTAGTTTATAACCAGAAATTGAAAGTAACTAAGTACTGTATGTAAGTACAGTTTTGAGGTGCTTGCACTTCTAGTCAAAGACACATTTTTCAATATCTACAGTGCCCTATTATATTAAAGGGACATTTTCACAGATTATTAATGGGGGAAAAAAGAGAACATGAAAAAGCTTTTACCAATACCACAAATGTACATTGTTCGGCCATCTTCTTCAGTTGTTTGTCCTCTTCATACAGTATATAACACAGGAGAGACAAGAGACAACGAGGGCTGTCATCAGCATGATCATTCATATCTCTTCATGAAATTAACTCCACTTTTGTACATCATATTATGTATACTTAGCTGTTGTTCTGAATGATGTATGGAATTAAAAATGCATTTTTTTGTGTGTCTCCACATTAGGAGTTTGTAGTGATGGAGGGGGGTTGAATATGTTCTTATCCCGATACATCAAATTCCTTTTTTTTTTTTTTACCAGTGGTGGAGTGTAACTAAGTATTTACTCAAGTAATGTGCTTCAAAGTACAAATTGAAGATCCGTTTCTACACATTTCCTTCTTATGCAATTTTCTACTTCTACTCCACTACATCTCAGAGGGAAATATTGTACTTTTTACTCCACTATATGTTTCTTACATTTTTACAAATTAACATTTGTGCACACAAAACGTATGAAAATGTACAAGTAGAGCTGAAACGAGTAGTCTATTAACCGGAAATTAATTGGCAACTATTTTGATGGTTTAAGTCTTTTTTTTTAAATGTAAAAACATTTCATGGTTCAATCTTTGAAATTTGAAGATTTGGTGCTTTTCCTTTTAATTATTTTAATGTATTTGTAAATTTCATTTCAAAATGAGCTCCACCTCGAACAACTACAACAGTAAAATGCTGCTTTTACATGTATGCCTGAGTAATAATAACCTAATGATCTAAAAGAGTATAACAGTGACAAGGGACGTTTTTATACTTGAATTTATGTACATTTTCTTGTAATCATGTCTGATTATACTTACACATTTTTACTTCAGTAACACTTTCAATGCAGCACTTTTACAGTGTGGTATTAGTACTTTTACTTGAGTAAAGGATCTGAATACTTCCTCCACCACTGGTTTTCCCAAAAAACACCAATTAAAATAATGTTTATTTCTAGCGCCTGCCCACAAGACCACAGCCAAAAAATGTGGCTTATTAGTCTGCGAAAGTAAGACGTTTTTGTGCATCAGTAAGCCTTTTAATATTGTACAAAGCCAGACTCAACAGGAACACGAGGAACGAGGAACATGAGCCTAACTGGGTTACTCTAACAGAGTCGTATTGTTTACATGTGCAGTGGTTACTTGAGTAAGCATGTTATGAGCTGAGCTCTCGTGCATTTAAACACACCACTGTGAGCCAGTTGGAAGGACAGCTCCCTCCTGAGACCTCCACGTCATTAAAGCTCCTCACATACAGATTCACCTTTAGCTTCACAGTCATTAAGCTCATCGTATTCCACACAGTCTCACATCATTTATATTCTGTATCGGCTTCTTTCAGATCTTCTTTGAAGCCACATAATGGCCAATATCGTTATTTTTTTATTTTTTATGGCTGCAACATTCATTCAAATGGAAATGTTGTAGAGGTCTTGTGCAACATTTTATACACATTATATTTGGTACTTTGGTAGACTAGAATTGAAAACAAAATTCTTTATTATTCAGATCTATTACTTACGTAGAAGTAGCAGTATCGCTCTGTAAAATTACTCTGTTACAAATAAAAGTCCTATGTTACACTCGAGAAGTAAAATTACAAAAGTATTTTGTAGTATAAAAGAGATAAATGATATATAAGTATTAAATTAAAAGTATTTATTGGGCAGAATGGTCCTTTTCAGAGAGTTATATACATACATATATACCTTAGTGCAATATTACTTTTTCAATATAATGTGTAATATTAGTTCTGAAATATAATGTGTAATATTACTTTTTCAATATCATGTGCAATATAACTTTTTCAATATAATGTGCAATATTACTTTTTCAATATAATGTGCAATATTACTTTTTCAATATCATGTGCAATATTACTTTTTCAATATCATGTGCAATATTTATTTTTCAATATAATGTGCAATATTACTTTTTCAATATAATGTGCTATATAACTTTTTCAATATCATGTGCAATATAACTTTTTCAACATCATGTGCAATATTACTTTTTCAATATCATGTGCAATATTACTTTTTCAATATAATGTGCAATATTACTTTTTCAATATCATGTGCAATATTACTTCTTTAATAACAAGAATTTCCTTTGGGATGAATAAAGTTCTATCCTATCTTATCATATAATAATCATATATTATTGGAATATTATTCCTGATGCTTTCACACATAAGCAGCATTTTAATGTTAGAGCTGGTGGAAGTGAAGCACATTTGAACTATATGCTGTTGGAGAGTTTAATCTACGGCACAGTATCATATTTTATATATTCATCATGTTTTTCATTTGCAAAACTGTAATGCAGCATTTCTTTCTGGGAATGTCACCGCATACACCTCGTTTGTACTGCACATATATATATACATATTGAAAAACTTTAATCAATGGTCCACAGGTTCAGGCACCGTTGTGTTACCTCATTAATGATTATCGATAGATAGCAACTTAACACATTTGTTTAAATAAAAATCTTCAAGATGGTCACTTTAAGTACAGCACTAGAGTTATTGTGCTTAGTTACTTTCCACCACTGTAGATGTATGGATTTTCTTCCAACTCCTTTGTTGAAGTGTGGAGGGTGGAAACAGGGATGCGGGCTGCAGAATGCACCACCCTAATACAACAGTATAACACTCACACTGTTCCAGACAAACAGTCATTATGAAATCATCGGCCGCAGCTCTGACTGTTAATCTAATGACATAAGAATTGAATCATTCTGACTAAAGTCTAATCAGAGCTAAAGTCCCAGAGCTAGAAGCCGTGATTGCACCAATGACTCCGTAAGATGGCAGTAACAGCTCGCCCGAAGCTGCTCTGCAGGCAGTGACTAACCTTGTTGGTCACTTTAAGTGTTTGCATGGAAGTTCACATCCAATTTAGTGTTCTTATGTTGTGATCCTTTGAGAATCAACATGAATACTGTCACAGTCGATTCCTGCAACTTGCCCCCCCCCCATTCATGAGAGAAAATGGTGAATGTTTACTTCATCGTTTACAAATTCCCCACATGATGGCCAAGACTCATGGCTGCACTAGTCAATCAGATGGAAATGTTGTAGATGTCTTGTGCATCGTTTTATACACATTTACCCAAAATTCAGCCGAACATATTTGGTGTTTTTGAAGACTGGAATTGGAAATAAAGTTCTGTGATTCTGAACCATGTTTGCCTGCAAAACATCCAGTAATGAAAAAAGTAATCATGTCTGGAAAAGAAAGAATATTGCTCTGTAAAAATTCTCTGTTACAGGTAAAAGTCCGTTGGTGGAAGAAGTACTCAGATCTTTTACTTCAGTAAAAGTAGCAATACCACAGTGTTGAAATACTTTGTTACAAGTAAATGTTCTGCATTCAAAATCTTACTCAGGAGACATATTATGCTCATTTTCAGATTCATACTTTGGTATTTTGGGTTTCTTCTAGAACATGTTTACATGTCTTAATGTTAAAAAAAAACACATTATATTTCTTATACTGTCAGTTTGAATACACCTGTATTCACCCTCTGTCTGAAATGCAATGATTTAGCTAATGGATTCCATACTGTTTACGTTTAAAACTGTGAAATGGTCTATATATTGTAAAGTTGTGACATCGACTTATTTCAAGACAAAGTTTCTGGACACAGGCTGTGTGCATTTCCCCATGAATTAAGCGTTACGATACTTTAACAGTATTTATATCGCACTTGACCTGCTTTATAATAAAAAAGACATGGAAATCTTGAAAGATGGGACCTTTAAGTAAAAGAACAAAAATATTAGTACCAAATACTAAAAGCACTCATTATGCAGAATGATCCATTTTAGACTAATAAATATTATATCACTGGATTATTATTATTATTATTATAGATGCAGTAATGTGTTGATCACTTTAATGTTGCAGCTGGTGAAAGTGGAGCTAACTTTGATTAGCTGCTCGGTAGCCTAACCACTTTTAAAACTGCACAACTCTTCCACTTATAATTCACTCTTTTCACTCTTTTTGTTCACAGTAATTTGTCATATTCTTATTGTATTTCCTTTTTTGTATATTTATATTTCCTGTACACATTTTCTGAAAGTTATACCTATAGTTTTTTAGGATCATTTCTGTCTTTGCTGTTATTTTGCATTTTAATTTCCGTCACTATGTTTATGTTTGCACCATTATACACCGAAGCAAACTCCTTGTATGTGAAAAACTACTTGGCGATAAACCAAATTCTGATTCTGATTTTGTATTTTTAATCAAATTTTTTTAAAGCTACATTTGTCAAATAAATGTTGTGGAATAAATAGAATAATATTTCACTCATTGTAGTGGAGTAGAAATATAAAGTAGCAGAAAATGGAAATACTTAGGTAAAGAGGCAAATACCTCAACATTGTACTTAAATAGCCTCTGAGACGCCCGCACACGCACGCACACGCACACACACACACACACACACACGCACACACACGCACACACACGCACACACACGCACACACACACACACACACACACACACACACAAAGCTTAAAAAGATCACACGATGCCCAAGATGTATTTCTTGTTTGCTTTTGTCTCAGGGGACTGTGGAGACAAATGGCACCGTGAAACTCAGCCTTTTAAGCGGGTAAAAATAAATAAATAAATAAAGTGGGTACCCCATAAGGCTAGCTGAACGTGTATACATGTATTGTGCTGTATAAAGAAACTTGACTTCACATTGTTGAATTTTTCCTTCAGTCAAACGCAACACACAGTTTATTATCTCTTCACATCTTTTCAAGTATGAAAATAACAATATTGAAAATAAATAATAATAAATAATAATGTGAATTACATCGTGATTTTGTTCTCACCACCACATGTACCACATCACTATGAAGACGTCATTAATTCTCCTTGTTTGACCGAATGCTTTTAACTGCGTCACCAACTTCCTTTGCTGCTTATTCCTGCTGACATTTTAAGGTTGCTGCATTTAAAAAATGAACCTTTCTTTTTGGGTAAATTCCTAAGTGCATCGTAACTAGACTTTACTTGACTTACATAAAAGAACACTAACGTTCAAAAGTTTGTAATATCCTGCCACTAAAGCTTGATTGTCTGAGAGGACCGCTGTGTGTTGGAATGGTGACTTAATGTTTTTAGATTTGTAAAAAACAGCTGTTATTTTTTGTATGAAGGGCTTGTTTTGTAGATGGAGGACAAAACGCTGTACAATGGTTCAACCAGGCTGACAATTGAAAAGGCGGAAAGAGACCTCTGAGATAAGTTCAATAAGAAAAGAGGAAAATCAGCAGATATTGGTCAAATAAACTGGAAATGTGTGCAGATTTAAATAGGAACAATAATGCCTCGAACAAGCTGGAACGTCACAGGAAATGTGTTCCTTTAGCAAAGCTCTTCTATAAACTCAACAATAGAAATAGAAGGTTAGACTAAGAATAGCACTGTTGGAGCGGGATCAGGGAATATCAGCTGCACATACTAAAGACTGACAGGTCACGCTTTAAACCTCTTCAATGTGACCACTGAGAGACCGCAGAGGGCCGAAGAAAAATGCACCGATCCCAATATCTAGTGGCCAAATTCACTGTTGCGGTTCAACAATGATCATGGGTCACTTTGAGTATGAATAACACGACAATTTCTTCAGTAAATTTGCGCGTTGTCACTGAGCATTTGTTATGTTTTGCGTGTCATCACGCCCCAGCATTATTAGACGCTCAGAGCAAGTGCTCGAGAAGTCAGGTGACTTTGCATAAAGAGCAAGAAAGTCTGCGGAGGGAGGAGGGGTGCTGCTCATGTCCCAAGTAAAGCCAAAAGTCAACCACAGATTTTTTAACGTTGACTACTTAATTTAGGTCAGCGAATCTACCTTACAAACTTACCCTTTTTTAACCCAAACCATGATCTCTTCCTAAACACAACCAAGTCGTTTTGTTTGAATCAATGACAACGTTAACCACGTGTCGAAAACTGCGACTGTGCTTCCGTATGTGATGAGCAGGGAAAGAGAACGGGACGTCACGTGACACACAAAAAGCTTAAAATGCGTGGAATAACATGCGAAATGTCCTTAAAAACAATGTAGACGTGACTAAATGGAAGTTTGTATCATTTCCTTCTTCTTCTTTTGGGGCCAGAACTATTTCAAAGGTACATTTGGTGTCTGAATTATGCTGTTTTTATCCCTGTAAAAATAAGACATTTTTGAGAGAAAAAAAACCATCCATATGACAGCTTATTTCAAACTTTTCAACGGCAGTGCAATCCTGCGTTATATAACCCCCAAAACCTCTAATTACTCATGAAGCAGCTTCACTGCTCAGATGATAAACATTAGAATAAGACACATCACAGTGGCATGTGAAATGCTATTACCTTAAATATTTTTGACATTTTATCACAAGTAGAGCTCGCACATCAACGATGGGGTATTAGGGCGATTGTAGGTTTAATAAAAACAATGTTTTTATGGAGCTGTCGGAAGGGATATCATGAAAATACCAAAATCTGTAAAGTTTTGGGCTATATAAATAAAATTTACTCCACATGGCTTGAATATTTTCTTTATAAAAATCGAATGTAATATTCAGAGAAAAAACTCTTTAAAAGTCTTTATTTTTCAGTTTTTGTTTTTTGTGACTTTAACTTTATTTTCTTTCGTAAATTTAAGACTTCCACAATCTCGGAAATTGTGAGTTTTTTCTCTGAATATTACCCCCATCCCCCGGCTCTGTAATTGAAATGTTTTATTTATACCTACAATGGTCCCACAATACGCCGTCGTTCACATCACTTGAAAGGGGTAAAAAATAAAATGATTTTAGGGCAACAAAAAGACGAGGTTCATAAACAATTTGACACAAACAGCAGTTGATAAAAATGCACAGGTGCTAGGCATACTGGTATAGTAGGAATGTGGACTGTGAATTGCTGATCACATGGATGAATGTGACGTCATGCCCATGTGATTCACAGTGTGTGGTTTGTGTTTTTTGGTTTATATTTGTGACTTTAACCCCCCCCGCCCCGCCCGTCTTATATATTTATTTATTTATTTACAATAAATCGGTAAACAGAGTTACAGCGTAGCCCGCTCCCGTCATGCTTCAAGTCAACCCAACACCACAGAAAGTCACTTGATAAGATACAAGAATGAACTCCTTCCTGGTTAAATGAACTGTGTTCGTCACAGCTAGTAGTTTTCCTTCTCTGGCTTGCTGGTAGAGAGAAAACAATAGTAAATGTCTTTATTCAGCCGAAGAGTTTTGTTCCAAGAACATCCATCAACGTTCAATCTTGACCTTGTTCATTTTTATCTTGTTGACCTTGAAACGTGTGTGTTTTGGTTCCCTCTCACTGTTCCCAACGGCCAAAGTATTCTTTACTTCAGAAAAAGTTCTGATGCCACCCCGTGACAAGGTTTCCTATAAAGTATGTAAGAATAATAAGTATTTCAAGTCTAAAAATGTCCCCTGTGACTGTAACTAATGATTATTTTCATTATTGCTAAATCTGCTGATTATTTTCCATATTAAATCGATTGATTGTTTGTTTTGTAAACATTCTGAGAGACATGTCGTCATAATTACCCAGAGCTCAAAGTGACACGTTGACGATTGTTTAATAATATTATTAAAACATCTAATCACATTTGAGAAGCTGGAACCATACAACTTTTAATAACGATAAATAAAATAGTCCCCAATTAATTTCCCATCAATCTATAAATGGATTAATTGCCTAATAATTTCAGCTGTACGTAATATATGTGTATATATATATATATATATATATATATATATATATAGTAAAAACTGTTGGGTAGTTTAATTTATAATAAAGCATATTTTATAAACTCTTCATAAACTCTTCATATGTTTTATGTGCAAGTGATACTCAAGTAAAGTACAAGTACCTGAAATTTGTAACAAAATAAAAAGTACAGTACTTGAGTAAATGTACTTAGTTAAGATTCCACGCCTGATTTCTGGACATTGGAGTAAGACAGGCTAACTGTTCCCACTGCTTCCAGTCTTTATGCTAAGCTAGGCTAATCACCTCCTGGCTCTGCTTCAATCCTTAACGGCTGTAACGCACATGTATTCACGGTTGATGTATTATCTCGGAACAAAACTCTCCGGGTGGAAGATGATGGAATGTGTTTCACTTTCTGGAAAGTTGATGACAGTAGCATGACTGCACTGAACAGAGGAAGACAGCACAACACCAAATGAACAAACACCATGACCAGACAATTGTTTGTGACAACAGAATAAAAATAAAAGCTGAAAATAAAACAACTTTAATAACTTAAAATAAGTCCAGTGTCCGCAGGGGTGGGATCCAGGTCAGTGCAGTCCAAGCGGCAAAAGCTCTCAGCTCTCACTGATAAAAATAAAAAGTTTGCAAGCAGGAATACAACATAGAAGTTCTATGGCAGGCAACCATTAAAGAACATGGAGTGCTGTACATTCACACCCAGATTCAAAGTCACTCAGCTTGGTCACGTGCATCTTTTGATCCACTAACCTCTCGTTTCCTAAAGTCTGCAGTGTCCTTTATTTCCGCCCTCATCCATTTTCAGGTCTGTGTAATGTCCCTCCTGAGGTTTAGGAGACTGATGCAGCCTCTCTCTGTGGCTCTGCCCCAGCTCACAAAGTGGTTCAGTGAACTCCAGTGATGCGGCAGAAAAATGATGACGACAGCCTAAAGCCTGTATCCCGGACGACATCCGCGTCCTCTCTCATAGTGACGTGGACTGCTTGATGCTGTGAAAGCTGACCCGTGAAGGTGACGTGGGGATGGACATGGCCTGGGTCATCCGGGCTCGGATGGAGTGCTGCTCCTGCCACCGGTGGAACCGCTTCCTCACAGCCGACCGCACCTGACCACAACCAACGAGGAAGAGTCATAAACGGTTTTGTCGTCGTGTCACCTCGGTAACAACACCGTTTTCTGAGATATCACCTCGGATTGTTTTAAATGCATCTGTTTTTGCTTTTGTAATAAATAATACAGTGCATGTTTGAATATGTTATATACATGGATGCAGCGGAAAGTACATTCACTCAAGTACTGTACTTAAGGGCAATTTTGCAGTACCTGTACTTTACTTTACTATTTCCATTTTCTGCTACTTTATACTACTCCACCACTTCTCAGACGGGAAATATTGTACTTTTTTTTGCGCTACATTTATTTAAAAACTTTAGTTATGAATTACTTTGCAGATTCAGATTAATAATTAAAAATATAAAGAACGCCTACACTGTGACATTATTGATCCACAGGGGGAAGTTGACTAGCTTATTAAAGTCCTCATTGTAATTCAAATCAAAATATTAGCTTTTTTATCATTCCTTAAACTTTTAATGAGTTTTGGTTTGTTTCCTTCAGTTTTAATTTCCTGAACGAAAACAATGACGAAATAGGTCAACAAGGTTTTTTTCCATTACCGAGGCGAGACGATGACAAGCCAGCACCGACGTCATGAAACCCTAAAGCTGCCTTCACATGATTGGAAATGTTCTCTGCGCTCACCGCTGTGAAGGCAGCTAGTTAGTTTTGTTTCTATGGTTACCTCGCCTGCCTGCCTGTGCCGCTTCACACAGCTGTTATCTTATTAACAATCGAGGTCAAAGTTGAAATAATTTGAACTTTGGAGAAGCGCTCGGTGACTATCTATCTAGTTGGCCGGCACCGCTCTCTCCATAGGAAAACAACGGCACAGCCAGCGGTAGTGTGAAGGCAGCTGTGATGGGATTAACCTGCAACATCGTAGACAGAAAAAGGCGAGACTATAATGTGGTTTAAAAAATAAAAATAAAATCTCTCTTTCGTTTCCGTCACCTTCCACCTTCTCCTACCGTCTCCACACACACACACACACACACACACACACACACACACACACACACAC
>CALSBV010011050.1:3737428-3775944 GCA_943590825.1 Bovichtus diacanthus | reverse complement strand
GACCCCGGATAAGCGGTTGAAGATGGATGGATGGATGGATGGATGGGCTATACTGTATAAATAAACTTGATTTGATTACATCAGTAATGGTCATTCAAATGTATCAAAAATACCAGCAAGAATAGAAATTCACTTGTAAAGAGTGGGCAACATGTCAATATGGTTAAAGATGATCAATTCAAAAGAGGAAGAGATACATTACATTACATCCACTCCTGGATTATAACAAGTCAGGCTTGGCTCCTCCTGATGGTTAAAGAGTGTTAAATTCAGTGTTAAATTCAGTGTTAAATTCAGTGATCCAGAAAACTTCCCTCCTTAGCAATCTATCAATAATGTCTCCACTTCGAGGCCATTGTTACTGATAACTAGATTTGATGTTATATTCCAAGGGTGGATGAAACGTTATCTATCTCTTACGCATGTGTCCTGTTCTATAAATTGATCATCTTGAACCCTATTTACACGTTGCCCACACTCCCACTTTATGCTGGAGGATTTCCTTATGAGGTTAGATTATTCGAAGAAATTAAAATGTACTGTTCTTTACAAGTTCATTTCTATTCTTACTGGTGTTTTTGATACATTTGAATGAACATGGTTAGTGATGTAATGTCATAAATAGCTATATATTTTTCCTTTTTCTCTTTTTGTAATTGTATATTTGTGAAGCCTGCCTACATGCAGCTTATTGTCCCCTCCCAGTTTTTCCAGCCTGTGCTGAATTACTTCCTGATTAGGGGAGAGAGAATGTGAGGCCCAACTATAATCCGGCCCCTCCACCCTCCGTTTGTAGTCACCCTCACAGCTGAATGAGGCTCCCTTCTTTAAGGTGTAAATATGGCGGCAAGCTCCGGGTCGAACTTCCCTCAGTCCGGCAGAAACAGGAACAGTCGGAAGTTTTCGTAACCATAGTTACGTATCAGCATCCCCCGGAAGAAAGATAATAAATAATAATAAAACTACAAATTCTTTAGTGGCATTTCTGCCCCTTTGTAAACCTCTTCTCGTGTTTACCTCTGATGTTTACGAGCTTCTTGGTTTTTGCAACAGTCCCTGTAAATATGTACAACTGTGCAATATCAAATGAACACGTCTGCTGTTTTATAGACGAGACACGGGGTATATTTGATGCTAAGTAAAAGATAAAAAATACAATGTGACCTTGTAGTTGTTAACATCTGTATGACAATATTAAATGTCCATCTTAGTTTGCAGAGTTTACTAGTAAATGTTTGCACAGGACTATTTGTACACAGCGTGTTCCATGACGGACACAAACAGCGGGTCCAGTCAGGATCGATGCAAACTCGCTGTTGGAGGGTTTTATAACCCACCTCCACTCCCCCGCTATTTGGTTTGGAACAGCACTTAATATGGCAGACCCTCCACGCCAACGCGCAAACGGGGTGGAAGTGGGCAGGGAGCATGCCTCTGATGAAGACACACCTCCAAATGTTCGTCTTCAAATAAAGTTTCTTGCCTCTTATCCGTGTGCTCCGGTACACTTTGGATCAACTTGCTGAAGTCTGTCCTCATACGGCAAACAATAAAACTACTACTATTATAACTAGTAATAATAATAATAATAATAATCATAATATCACACATTAAACGTAGCATTTCTGCATCTTCAAATTTCTGTGCTATTTTGGGTTTCACCCTCAATTTTTCCATGAGACCAAATGAAGGCTGACACTGTCATAAAGAGTAGAAAGTGATGCCACTTATACGTGACAAGTCTTAATTGTGCCCTAAATATAAGTGCTTCAAGCGTTATCACTCAACAGCAAACTGCCAGCAAAAGTGAGAGTGAAAGTGCCTGAAGACGGGTAATATAAATGTTGGAAGCAGGGGGAAACATAAAGTGCTTGATCGATAAGAGGATGCGAATGTGCTTACCTCGCTGTTTAGGAAGCAGTAAAACACTGACACAAAGAAGCCCTGTGTGGAGAGGAAGGAGAGGAACAAAACATTGTATAAAAGGAGGGCATTCAAAACATCAACGCCCTGATCCGGTTTTAATCGCATGCACAGCAGCTTAGCACAGGAACAATTTAGCCATCCTCTCATTACAATTACTGCGTCTCTGTATAGAAAAACACACACGCACAAAAGGTAACGTTACACTGTGTTTGTCCCTGAAAGCATTTAGGCTGTCCACACCTTCGTTTGTGGGATCGGTCTCACCTGAAAGGACTCCAAAAAAAGAGTTGAAATATATGAAGACGATTTGAGAGATCTCGTCCTCCCCAGGGTTGACAAAGAACAGCATATAGGTGATTCCCAGGAGAGGAAGAAGTACCAGTGTAGCCTTCACAGCTTTCCTGCAGACAATCAGACAACCATGACAGGGAGACGGTTTTAAAGACGCTTGCACAGAGACAACAGCACACTGTGCAGCTGTATCCCGTCGCCACACTCCATAGATCCAAGTATGAAACAGGAATTATTTATGGCGTGCACACGCAGGAGTAGCTGAAAGCGTGTGTCTCTTGCAGGTACAGCTGAATACATCATTGCATTGCATTTACCTGTACTGGATTGTCTCTGATGTGGTCGAGGCTCGCAGTTTGGTCATCAGTATTCGCACGATGTTGAAGAGGAAAATGAAGTTGATCTGTTGGGAAAATCAAACACAGCGATGAATGTGAGACTGTTTGCGAAGGCATTACAGTGTCTAATAATGTTGGAGAAGGGCTGTTCAGGGGTCGCCGTTTGAGACGAGTTCAAAGCAAACGATAGAGGACGCTTGCCCGGCAGCAGGGGGGTTCAGGTTCGTCACAGCAGCCCCTGTCACCTGCAGATTCAGCTCGTGTTGTGAGCCAGACAGACAAACCAGACAGTGTTTGAACTATCATCCCTCAGGTATTTAAAAAAATAATAATAATCTTTTTTTTTTTTTTCATGACCTTTCATTTATTTAATTACATTTTAAACATGTTTGACATCTTTGAAGTATGGTAGCCCCTTTCTGCCAGGAAAAGTAAAAAAAAAAAGAAAAAAGAATAAAAAGGATGAAACATTATAAATGAAAAAAGTAGTGACGAGATAAGTCAAAATGAAGAGATACTAAGTCAACAATTTTACTTTCAAAGTGAAAGTTAAGTCTATTTAAAGGTCCAGTGTGTAGTATTTAGAGGGGATTTATTGACAGAAATGGAAAATAATATTCAGAATTATTCATTAGTGTATAAATCACCTGAAACTAAGAATTGTTAATGTCTACATTGGGAGCGGGTCCTCTTCCACGGACACCGCCATGTTTCTACAGTAGCCCAGAATAGACAAACCAAACTCTGGCTCTAGAAAGGTAGAGAGTAATGTAAAAACCCCACGTTTTTACATTACCTGAAGGCCACTGTAGTTCTCCGACACGCTTGTAGAGGGAGGGGTGAGGGAGGCGTATTCAGCTGGTTGCAATCTGCAACCTCACCGCTGGATGTCATTGAATCCTACACACTTCAGTATTGATACTTTCACTTAAATAAAAGATCTAAATACTTCTTCCACCAGTATTTCAAGTAGCAGTGATGACACTAACACAGACTGCACGAGGGGAAACGGGGCAGCACGTGCTAAGAGCAGAGAAACTCCTATACATACAGTAACGTCAGCATATGTGCTGCTGGAAACCTGAATTATAGTTCCCATGGTAAAAATTCATATAGATAAACTGAAACAAAAAAGATCAGAAACATTTAGAAGAGAATACATTTCAGATGAAGGAAAACAAACCAATAATAAGTTTGTTTGATCTGTGCAAAGACGTCAATTAATTTGAACATTTTACAGTGCCAATCAGTTGCCAGGCAACCAGCATCTCCAGGTCCCATCCAAAGAAATTATTTGGCGCGTATGTGAAACTGTGAATGTCAATTTGCATTTTTTTTTGTGTTTTTTGGTTCATTTGTATAGGCTTAGTAATATCTAGACTAAAATAATAAAATATTTATAACATCATCAAACTTTTAGGTTGCATAATGAACATTTATTTTAGATATGTCAAGTACATTAGGCTAATAACACAAAATAAACTTGTAATAGAGTATTTTACATGATGATATTATTACTTTTACTTACAAGTGAAGGTTAGGGCTGCATCCTGATGATTGTTTTCTAGATTAATAAATTAATGGTTTGGTCTATACAATTTCAGAAAATAGTGAAAAATGTCTATTCCAGTTCCTCAAAGTCCAAGGTGATGTCTTTAAATATCTTGTTTTGTCTAAAACCCAAAGATATTGACTTTAATATTGTATAAAACAGAGAAAAGCGGGAAATCTCCAAATTTGATGGACTGAAAACACTTTTTATGGCAGAAGGATGGTGTATGTGGGTTCAAGAAAAATAATAAAATAATGCCGGCCCTATCGTTTTCTAATGCCAAAACATGTCTCTCGGTTATCTGAAATGCTCCTTGAGATTCATTTTCTCCACAACGTGATGAATGACAAACTCCATAGCCTGTGCAATAGGTGTGGATTATGTAACACGGGAGCGAAAATAGCCGCAGTAATACTTTCCAGGCCCAGCTGACCTGACCTTGGCCTGAACAGATGCATGGCAATCTTTCAAGAAACCATCCATTCCACCGGTGCCCACTAACCCCATGCATTATGTTAGCATGTTGAATAACAACCTGTATTTATCCCTAATAGCAGTACATCACTTAATGGCTGACATTAACAGCCACCCATGGTAAAAGGCACGGATGGGTCACAACCCAGCACGCTGACAGGAGACACCACAAATACTGTGGTGACACGACAATGATCCTGCAGGATCAAGTGCTCGGCAAAAGAGATAAAAGCCTGAGAGACGAAGCTGCTATTGTAAGCAAGAGAATTTTCGGCGAGAGTAGCAGAGAGATATTGAAAGAGGCAGATGTGTGCTTTAGGGGAGAGTAAGGCAGGAGCGGCAGAAACACAAAGTGCCTCTCGGAGAGATGACTTTTTCAACTGAAGAGAGAGAAGATAAGGGAACGTTCTGTTTTTAACAAGGATGGGAAGGTCAGTCCTCCACTGGAGACCCGGCAGGGAGAAAATAGATCAAACTGAGCAAAGAAATGGTCAAATCACCAGAGCGAGGGGAGGCAGTGGTCAGAGTGTGAGGGCATGTGGATCAGGACTGAGGGTAGAGGTGAAACAAGTACTCAGAACTTTAACTACCACAGTGTATTATAGGATATGGAACACCAAAGTACAAGAGCTTGTTATCCTGAGAACATGCTTCAAGTAATTGTCCTCACTTGATTTATGACACGTATATATTTATATATATATATATATATATATATATATATATATAGATCTTTTTCTCTTCTTCTTTTTTCCCTGTATTGTGTTTCATGTATTTCTTTATTTTTGTTGGATCGTTGTCTACCGATCGCTTAGTTTCCGCAAATCCTTTTGTGTGCTTTTTGTCATTATTTTTTGTTGTATTTTCTTCTACATTATGTCTTTTGTATAAGCCTGCGGCTTCTCAACCTCTCCTGTCACATTTGGTATGATTACATTTTTTTATTCATTCATTCATTATTGCATAACAAATTTTATGCAGACTTATGTGTGTGCAAAAAAGAAAAGATATATGCTGTTACAAGTAAAAGCCATGCATTCAACGTAAAATTATCAGTAAAATCATTAAGCAGAATGGCCTATTTCAGAATCACATTGATTTAATGGTGTTTTATTTTACATTTTATTTGGGTCTATTGATATTATATTGTATTAGTCAATATTTACTTACTATTGCACTTACAACCCATTCATATTCATACTAAAGTCCATACTGTATGCATTTCACCACTTGTGTATTCATATTTATTCGGCCACACTATATGTTTTGCCTACCTTCTGCACATGTTCATATTGTATCTTAGCATACTCATATCTACCCCTTACTGTTTATTATTATTCATATATATATATGTTACTCTGCACTTTACTGCTTTTTGCACTTCTGGTTTGACGCTAAACTCCATTTTGTTGTTTCAGTACAGTGCAATGACAATACAATTGAATATAATAGTCTAATGTTCATGGATTATAATCATTGATGTTTAGGACTCATTTGAATGTTAACTAATTCATATACTGCTGATAAATGTTGACTTCAGCAGAGTATATGTACAAGTACCTAAAAATTGTACTTAAGTACAGAACTTGAATAAATGTATTTTGGAAGCGCAGCCAGCAGGGAGTTACTGCAGTCCAGACGAGAGATGACTAAATCTTGTACAAGTAGCTGGGCCGAGTCCCCAGACAATCTGCCAAATCTGCAGGATCGTTCAACATGAGCCCTGCTGGAGGGCTGAGAGTCTGGCTTCACATAGAGTGAGAAAGAGTCACAATAGCACAGCTAAGCTCTGACTGTTGAACTAGAGGTCCTGCAGGGGCTTGATGTCCAGTTTAAAAGGGGTTAGTACGGATTCACCAAAGTCACACAATCAAAGTAATCGATCGAGGCAGCGGCTCCCGTGCTCTGCGAGGTAAAATGACAGTTTTTGCGTCAGGATTCTGGAGGCTTCGAAGAGAGGATAGATAATGTTTCTAGTTCACCTTCGGACAGGGTTGACTGTCGGCAAGGTTAAGCAGTGAACATATTCTAAATATAGCATACACTTAAAACTTTTATTGATTTTTTTTTTGTGGGCCTTTCTTTTAGGTTTCAGACTGGGTTTTTGCTGCTGGTCCATTCCATTCATCATTTCTAACATGAAGAATCTGCTGCGCCTGTCAGCCATTTTAAAGACATAATAATTATTAAGTGTATCAGCAAGGTACGTAGAATGCTGCTACTTCAGGATTCAAAAATAAAAAGACTCTTACCACTAAGACGAGGATCATGGGACCTTGGTAGATGTAGTCCGTGTAAACGCCAGCTCGCTTTCCAAACCAGCACCTGAAATAAGACAGAAGCCGTCACACACGTTTACTTCTAACAGGCAGATGCATTTATATATTGTCACTCATCATTCTTCAGAAAGAATTCAGAATGTGTCGCAATTATCTTCCTAATTTGTGCCTTAAACATTTAAAGCACGTTTTCCAGTCAGTAATTTACACAGAATATATATTATAGAGGATCATTTTGATCCTAATTGAGCACTAAAAACCTTATTTTCTTAAAACAAATGAAAACACGTGTTAGTATCATGAGACTTTTGATTTTGTTCCAATCATTTTCTTTGTCTCTATCAGAGTAGATTTTTAGAGCAAATGTAAAAATAGCGTTGTGGAAATATCGTACTGCACCGGTCGATTTATTCACTTGGAAATAAATAAGAGGGTAAGGCTGATGTTCTATATTTGTCATATTGTTAACAAGTTCCATGAAAAGACCAAAAGGCTTCTCTTAACACATTCTGACGTCCCTACCCTGTCTGTGACACTCAGCCCCGAGCCCATTGGTTCATACTGAAGACATAAATCTTTAAACAGGTCACAAATATAGTTTCATATAAAAATAGGCTAAATAATTGACTTAAACAGCTGGTCACTGTAGTTTTTTTTTTTTTTTTTTAATCAAACAAACTGCTGCATGTCCTGACAGACGAGCTGCAGAGGCATTCCTTAAAACTTCAAGGAAGCAAGGAATGTAAACGTGACAGAGAATAACCCTATTTGAGATTTAAACTCTCCATCTGTCAGTGCTGTTGGTGTTTTCCAACGCACACCTTCAGACTATAAAAGAAAATGGCAGGATTTGATACAGAGGACAAAACAAAAAAATAGGACTCGATGCCCGATGATGATCACTGGAAAGTCTGGGCATGACCCCCCTGCTTTTAAGTTACCACCAACTGTCTGTAGACGCTAATAATTTCACTGTATCTGTTACTATTTGCGGTCATTGGGAATTGGACTGTTTTTGCAATGAGGCTCAATTGCATAGAAATGGGCCAATGTTATGCCAATTGCATTGCATGTTACCTCATTTAAATATGTGCAAATAACACAGGAGCAGCGAGGTGCTTTTTGCTTGGCAGTGCAGTTTTTGTGCAGGTTCAGCGTCCCGCAAAAGCTGCGGAATCGTTTTGAGAATTCACCCCTGTGTTGTTTTTTTTCATGGAATGTGGACAGTAAAAAAAAAATAAAACAATGCCATCCTTATGCATTACCTACGCTTATGCTTCAAACACTTACATTAGATGGGTTTTTTTGTGCACATTTATAAAATGCTGAATCTATTTTCACCAGAGACCATTTTATGTCAATCCAGCACTGAGCACTCCCTATCAAAGTGGAAATGGCCACAGGGGGTAATATGTAATTAAGAATAATGTACAATGAAAATGTGATTACCACAGGTCGTTAATAGACATTAGTCTACTTAATGCAATACAGTTTGACTTTGCCCTTGTCCTTTTATTACCGGGTTCAGTTTCTCTAAAGGAGTCACAACAACGGCTTACTTCTCATTGTCGTAGTACAGCTTCCCAATCGCCCATGCCACAATTATAGGGAATGGTATACCTGTGAAGGAAAAGAAAGGGCAGATGACAGATTCTTATTCCTTTCATCTTTCTCAGCTATTCAGATCACAAAATATCCCTCTGGGGATTACACACTGCTATAGGAAATCCTTATCTTTTTTTTTTTTTTGTTCACCAGCGCTTACCAAGCTCTGTCAAAAGCTATTGTTGCTGGTCTGCTGTGATCCACAGATTCAAGCCAAGACATGTCACCATGTGAACTTTTTGTGAATGAATGAAAAGCTGGTTGACGATAATGCAGAGTGATCGTATGATTTACAGATTTATAGGAGCATAATGGAACAGACAAACAGCCATTACTTGACCATAAAGACCTTGCCAGCCGCCATGTCACACATGTAGGTCTCTACGTCTCTGGAAACTTTCCACTGCCTTAGCATTATACTGTCATCAGTGTCATGTTAAACCTCAGGAAAATATAGTCTCACAGCCCCAGATTACTTGAAATATTTAATTTGTCTTGTTTTCATCTCGTGTCTTTACCCATCTGCTTTAATAATTATGTCTGCTCCTGAAGCTTGATTCAAAACTAAGTGAAGCAAATAAAATTTGATCTTATAAGTGTTTGCACGGCCGACCTGAAATGTGCTGCCATATCTCGCTTCACACGGAGGCTTCACGCTGCCCCGGGGGAAATGTAATCCAGATGGCACAATACCTAATCTCAGCAGCACATAGTTCAGTTTGACAGTGTGAAACGGGGTGTCAGTGAACTCCACACCAAGACGTTTCCCAGCTGCCACAGCAAATCCTGGTATCTCCATCAAGTCATCTGCTCCCATTGTTGGGCAAATTTGGGTCCCACTGTCAGTCTGTTCTATTAAAGCAAAATGTACCTAAACTGACCGGAGTTAAATAAGCAATTCAACAGTTAAGACGTACAATTACGCGCTGTCTTGCAGTGAGTTTAATGATAAAACAGATATCACTCTCATGTCTGTGTGCAAGGAATTGAGCCTGAGCCAGGAGGCAGTTAGCTTAGCTTAGCACGAGGAATGGAAGCAGGGGGAAACAGCTAGCCTGAAACATAACTCCCCCATAAAAAACTACTTTTTGTCACTTTTACATTTAGAGGTGTTGGCAGGTGTATTTTTGAACTTTAGCAAAATCAAAGTTAGCCATTTTCCCCATGCTTCTCGTCTCTACACTAAGCTAAGCTAACTGTTCCCGGCTGTCAGTCAACACAAAAATAATTGTCAACTATTTTGATCGTTGTCAAAACTGTTTTCAGCCTCTTAAATGTGGAGATTTCCTGCTTTTCTCCATTTTATATCATATTAAAAGTGAATACTTTTGGGTTATGGACTGACACAACAAGACATTTAAAGACTAGCTTGGACTTTGACAAACTGGGATGGACACGTTTCACTTTTTCGGACATTTTATAGACCAAACAATTCCTGGATTGATCTAGAAAATAATTGGCAGATTAATTGATAATGAAAACAATGGTTAGTCACAGTCCTGGAGGTTATCATACAGCTGTAGTGGTGTTAATTGTGTAGCAGTGTACGTACACCAGCCGATGCAGATGAACATCCACTTGCGCAGCTTGTCGGTGGAGTAGGTGAGCACGATGGCGGTGTGGAGGTAGCAGCCCTCTCCAAACATCCAAAAGAAGTTGGTGGAGTGGAAATAGTTGAAGGAGGCGGTGACGAGACGGCACCAAACCTACAAGATTTTTCTGTTAAACATTTTACAGTTTCTCATTTTATCTTACTGCCAAACATTTCTTTAAGCATACCACATGTTCTTTAGGTTACATTATCATCATCTCATCGGGAAGCTGTTCCTTGTTGGTTTGTCAAAGGAAGTTCTGTTTGAGATTCAAGGATTTTTAATACAAGAAACATGCTCTTTTTTTATGACTTCCATGTTTGCCAGTTGTTTGTAATCCAAGTTTTAGTTCCCAGAAACACATGGGGAATAACTTTCAGGAGTTGAACACATGGGGGATTTTAGATCCGTCCAGTCGAGTTAAAAAGTTTTGGAGAATCAATAAGTATCCAAACTCTTCTGGTGGCTCATGGCAACCCAACCCAACACCTCACTAAATAAAAATGATGGCATTCACTTTAATTTGACACCTTTTTATCTAAAACTCATGAATGCAGCAGCTGTCTCTTAAAACTCAGTTGCTGGGCCGTCCTTAAAGACACTAACAAGGATGGATTGTAGAAATAAACTAGTTAAAATTCAAAAACATTTTGTGTAAAGAGGAACAGTTCTTTCATTGAAGGATGATCATTTTTAACCAGCTAACACAAAGTCAGATATATGCAAATATACGCAGCATGTCATAAACTATCTAAACGATAAGGCTGGTGTTGTCTTGTCAATAAATCTCATGAAAAGAACAAAACCAACCACATGTACGTCTGCCTCCTCATAGTTTCTGTCTGTGGCACCAAGGATCATACTGAATCATTTTTTGAAAAACGCTAACTCATTTTTGAAAACTGTTTTTAATCAAACGTAATTGAAACTGGAGGAAATAGTGCATTTGTTGGGGACTATTTTCAGTGGCGGATTAATCCACATTTGGTGCTTAAGTGAGTATTTGTGGCACAGGAAGATGTATGTGGGATTGAACCCAAATAAACTACAGTGTGTGCGTGATGGCAATGATTGATTGATTGATTTCTTTATTTTCGTGTCATGCACCAAAGTGCCCAACCCTCATGGGTTTATTATAATAAATATATTTCATATGACAATAAAGCCTTTGAATCCTTGAATCCTTTATAAGACACAAAAAATACAGCTGCAGTGGTCAAACATTCATTCCGTTACACAATTACAAGTTATTTTACCGCTCTGCCTTATTTATTATTTTTATTGAACTTTTCCAACATATGCATTTTTCTCGTCACAGAAATGACAGACTCATGACAGAAATCAAAACAATCAACATCACAGCTCAACAAAATACACTATACCGATACACACATAGACATAAATACACATACGAGAATAAAACAACAACACTCTAACACAAAAAGAAAACTGCCAAACTGGGAAATGAGGACCAGGGAAGCTATACTTCATCCTTGGATACAATATTTTGTTCACAGTAAGAGATAAAAGGTTTCCAGACTTTAAAACATGTCTTTACTGAACCCCTTGAGGAGTATCTACGTTTTTCAAGCTTGAGATGTGCCACAACATTTTACACCCATTTGCATTGCAAAGGCTGTTTGTCAGATTTCCAGTGAATCAACAGCAACCGTTGCGCTAATGATGACAGGAAGTCTAAGGCAGCACACTGTGTACCTGTACGTGCAAACACTTGAGGAGCTACAACTAATAATGCAATATCTGGATCTGGTCCAATCGCCTTTCTACAAATAGAGAATATTTCAAAGATGGCCGACCGGAATGATACAAGTTTTGGGCAGCTCCAAAACAAATGTTAAAGAGTTCCGCTGACAGCGGGAGCAGGTTTTATCCAATCCTGGGAACATCTTTGCTGGTCTGCTCCTGCTTATGTGTAGTCTGCATTACCGACTGGTCTTAAATTTAATATTCTGCCTACTCACCCAAATTTGTCAGATAATCTGCTACAAATAAAGGTTCTCTTTCTTTTTCATTGTCATCCAGCCAAAAGAAAACATAAATGAAGGTCATTTTTTACAAAAAAAAAACGTTTATCCTTCATGTCCTCGTTGACAAGACAGTAAATTAAAAAGTGAACCTCTTTCTCAATCTCACCTAGCTCACACAACATGGAGAATATTACCAGATTCATCCTTTATATCATATCAAAGATCAACAGGTGAAGCGATACGTACCACATTGCTTTCGTGCACCGCCGGACTCATGGTCATTTGGACGATAAACCAGGTGGCGTTCCTCAGGATGAAGGCGGTGATGAGGTTCCAGTGGATGATGTTTCTCAGGCAGCGGATGCTCCTGTGAGACGAACAGAGGGAATGAACTCTATAATCTCGGATGTTTATGCTTCTTTTTTCAACATTTCATAAAAAGAACATGAATTCATACTGAGAAGAGGGAAGAAAGACGTAAGAGCAAACATGTGACCAAACTGGTGGGAAGTTTCTGATTTTGTAACGTATTTCAAACAAAGATATTTAACTCACATTGAAATAAAATGGAACTGACAGGAGTTAAAGGAATTGTTCAACATTTTGGGAAACACAATTACTTGCTTTCTTGCCGAGAGTTGAACAAGGGAATTGAATCCACTCTAATGTTCAAGTGCCAAGAATTCAGCTGGAGCCCGAGGGTGATTAGCTTAGTTTAGCTTAGCTTAGCATAAAGACTGGAAGCGACAGGAAACAGCTAGCTTGGCACAACACTCCCCATTAAACCATATGTGGTCCATTTTACGTTTCTGCTTGTGTACAGATCAAACAAATAATATATATAACATTCTAAAAACACATTATGTAATAACACTGCATTTTGTAATAACTACACAAAATGTAATACATACGTTTCATATTCAGATCTTATTTTTTCAATTTAAGATCTTTTTTTTACTTTCAGATCGATAATTCGAGATATTTTTTTCAGTTTCAGACTTTTGGCCCTGATCTGGTGTGGGGGGCGTGGCTTCAGCTGAGAGGGGCGTTGAAATGTGAGTGACAGCATAACAAAGAAGGCTGAGGACCTTCCTCAACCATGTTGCCTTCAGGAAACGTAGGTATCTCCAGAAGTATCTTTCAACACTTTCTATACACCATATTCCCGTGATTGGCAGTAAAAAAAATTATAAAAAAAAAAATTCTGTAAAGCAAGCTGTCTTAGATCATACTCGGAACCAATAGAAGTATAAGAACAATAAACTATGACACACTGTGCAGTTCAACAGCCACACTTTAGGGCTTGACGTTTCCTACTTCCACATAGTGCTGTGAACGCAGCGCAGTATTCGCTTTCTGCTAGTTTTGATAGATACTCTGGGAAATGATCCTGAATATTGTAATAATGGAAATTAAGCATTGCATGAACTAGCTTTATGCTATTAGCTGTAGTGTGAGTGAATGTTACACTCTGTACAGTTTCTTCCTTTAACGTGTTTTGTCTTTTAGTCTTATAAATGTGCTCACACAGAACCTCTCCCTGAATATAATAATGCTTGGTAATAACTAACGTTAACTTATCAGTATCACTTTTTCATAGAGTTAGTTTACGTGGGATAACCTTTGTTAAACACAAAGCAGGACAACATATATCTCAATATATATATATATATATTAAAGGTTATTTCACATTATCATCATCATCAAAAGGACATTTAAAAGTGTAAAGTGACAGTGTGAGGCTGAGGCAGCCGACATGTCCCTCATATGACAGTCATGTTACTTGACAACATTATCTGTTTTAGTGTGTTTGCAATGCGTCATAGAGATCTGCTGTAAAAAGCGCAGTAAATAAAGATAATTAATTCATTAAGCCCATACATGTCAATGTGGCGTGTAAGGAAAATGCTGCGCTTTCAGTGGACTTTTTAATGCTGACTGCGCACTCCGCCGTCTACTCAGCAGGTCAACCTCTCAGCAGCACACACACACACACACACACACACACACACACACACACACACACGCACATGCACACGCACACACACACACACACACACACACACGCGCACACACAAAATCATAAAATTGTCACTGTAAAAATGTTTAAGTGAAAATAAATTATTACAAAGAATTACAGAACCAAATCAAAAATAATATTTAACCTGGAAAAAACTTTTCATACTTATTTTGAGTTCAAGATCAAACTTTCAGTTCAAATTTTTTTTTTCAAATGGTCAAAACCTTTGTGACCAGTGTCACTGTATTCCTTAACCTTCCTAAAAATATAACATGTACAGATAAAGACATGAATTTTGGTTGGTTATTACATAATAACCATTTCAATATGTAATAATTTATTACACTACATTCATTACATTTTGTGTTCAGGCTGTTTTTTTTTACAAAATGCAGCAGATTATTACAAAATGCGGATGTAATTACATAATGAAGTGAATGTTTATTACATTTTGTCGAGGTATTACAGAATGAGTTGTTGTTACAACAGCTTTAGAGGTGTTGATAGATGTATTTTTGAACTTTGGACAGAGGCGGTGGCTCTAACTTGATATTCACAGACATGACAGACCAAACTGGCAGGAAATATCAGAATGAATCATCTCTTCCTACTGAGTATAAATCTGCGAGTGTATTCTAAACGAAGACATTCAACTCAGATTATTAAAATATTCACCCATAAAGTTAAATCCCTTAAAGTAATCTTAGAAAAACAGAGATAATGAAGAGCTATAGCCTCAAAGTAACATTTCCCATAACTCCCCAGTGCCCCTCACCCCTAATATAACATGAAGTAACATTTCATTCCCACTGTTTGCATCTTTGTGTCATGCCCTGAACATCTGATGTTTTTTTTTTAATGCTGTAAATAAATCGACCTCAGGATACAATTAAGAAATCTGCCTCAGAGTGAGAGGTCGAAAATAGAAGCACACAACCGAACGGACAGAACAAACCAGCCTTGGTCACCAGCTGACGGCGTTAAGGCCAGCGAAGGCTCCCTGCCAGCCATGAATCACACAATTTATTTTGTTTAGCACGCATCAATTCTTAATAGGTGGCACTTGCGCTGCCTTTGTGCTGACTGAGCAGACGTGCATGAGCGAGATTGTTCCATTGACAGTGTATCATTATTACCTTTCACTTTACTTTACGTGCATCATGGAGCTTTTAAAGAAAATAACATCCTCATTAACACAAAAACATGACTAGAAATGCTGCTGCGGTTTTGAATAATTATAATGTTACAAAGGAGTGAAACAAAAAGCAGCCTTAAGGGTAAATAAAGTTCAGTATTATAAATCTGGTTGTCCCACAAATAAGCAGCTCATTTCTCCCCACTTTGACAACATTACAGGAGCTCGCTTTAGTATTAAAAGGCGCAGTATTAGTATTCATTACGCAGTGCGATCTTACTTCCTTTGGCATCGTGCCACTGGGGTCAGCTCGGCCTGATGGGTATTAATTAAAAAATGCTACAGTCCAATGTGAATGCAGATCTTCTACCTTAAAACGTCATGCGATCTTTCTCCCCCTGTGGGTCCTATCCTCAGTGTATCAGTGAACACTTGTATGTATCAGCACGTGTGTGACAATGTGTCAATGCCACAGATTTGTATTGTTCCAGTGCGACCGCGTAGCCCGAAACATTAATTTAGGTGGGCCTGTGTGACATAACGCGCCCCACCTCTGGTACGTTCTAATGCCACTATTCCATCAAAACGCACTCATCCTAATTATTCGTACGGGTGGTGGATTTTTATATAACTCTGGTACGTTTCTAATGACTTGACCTGCTGACAATTGGCTTCATGTGTCTTCAATCAAGCCCTAGATGATTGTCTGGGTGCACTTGTAGAGTAACACACATATACGGTGACTCATGATGCACTGAGGAAAGGAAAGTCTAACATGGACATTTGCACTATTGCATTTAAAGTCCATCCTCTATACTCCATATTGTGAATCTGCTTTCTGCTCTGTGTGTGTGTGTGTGAGTCCTCCCCTGCTTCACTCAGACTTAAGAGGAAACACTACAGTGAAAAACAAAACATTGGTTCTCATCATGTGTTTCTGCGTTGATTGTCCCTTGTTATGCGAGTCGTAGTATAGCAGCAACTTACCTACATTTTATATTACATTGTATTATATTACTTAGATCATTATATAATACTATATTGCTGCTATAACATGCTCTTCCATTTCAAGTCTATATATATTTCATAGTTCTTTATAACTACTGTAAAGTGTGCGTATATTTTGTGTGAATGTTAATATATTATTATGTATGTTGTAGTTATTATAAGATAAGATAAGATGAGACTTTATTAATCCCTGAGGGGAAACTCTTAGCGAAAGGCTAAAAGTGGTAAAAAAAATTTAAAAAAAAGCAGATAAAGAACAATTTAAATGAAATTAATAAAACATAAAATATTACATAATACATTATACACTGTATGTGCAATATACACACAGTATATATATATGAATTCTATATTATAGCACATAATATCATAAAATAAAAGCACAATTATTCATTATCATTGAAGCTATGACAATATCGTACGTTCGTTTAACACAATCAGTTACGTTTATACCAATCAATCACCAAAAGCACCTTAACATAATTTGAGATTTTATTACTGGGCTCTGTAGGAAGGAGGTGTGCTTTGACAATACCAGCCATGGGAATTTCAAAATAAAGGCTTAAAGATGTATTAAATCGGTAAATAACGATCGATGTATTGTTACACCCCTAATAATTTCTTATTTCTTTTTTTTTAAGTTTTTTTTCAAATAGTTCCTGTTTTATTACCTCTCAGACTGTCTCTATGCTGCTAAAATAAAGTCCTATCTTTCTTAAATTATATGTTGAATGACAGAAAAAGGCATTTTTGAGTATTTTAAGTATTTTTTTTTCTCTGCCTGCAAGACATTTTTGATGACTCATTCTGCACTCCCCCCTCCCATCGCATACAACTGGCTTCGTTAGCGTGAGTGTGGTGGAAGCCGCTGCAGCGATATCACAGGTCAGAGGTGTGCGTTTGAATATCCGTTGGACAAAAAGCTTGTTTACATTTCCAAAAGAGGGTGCCTGCTGTCTAATTTATTAATGTCTTCATCTTCCTGGTCTAACAACACGGCCGAGGGAGATGTGGGAAGGTGAACAACTTGTCCTCATGCTCGCTAAATCATATCCCTCAACAATTTAATCAATTTCCTCTCTATGCTACACCCTGACTGCAGACAGAGAGATGAGTTGTTTCCAGCTTCCAGGGTGATGTGAAAAGTAAAAAGTCTCATTTATTTTCATGTATATTAAGTGTGATGTGACTGACAGTTGGAGTACTTCAAGGCTTGGACGGACACACTTCAACTCTGCTGTTTGAATCATCAAAACAAAGAAGGCTTTGTTATAAAATATCTGGATTGTAATTGCCGACTGTAGTTTGCTTGTTTTTCTCAAGCTTTCAGAATGTTATGGCTCGACAGGATCCGTCTGGTGTAAATAAGACGTCACATTCTCATTGTGATGGGAAAATAAAAAAAGACTTGGAAAGGATGGGGATTCCGAGGTTGGCCGGAAGCCCTTCGCGGGGGCGAGAAGAGAAAGAGGATACTTAGTGACGGGGATGACAGGTAGCTGTTGGTCATTTTAGGGTGCTTTCATAAACCATAGCCTGTTTGGCTAGACCAGGGGTCGGCAACCCACGGGTCAGGAGCCACACTCTTCAGCAGTGGCTCCCTGTAGCGTTGGCAAAAAAAAAAAAAAACATTGAAATAAATGACATTTTTTTTTTTTTTTTAATGACAATCTACCAAAGGGAACAGCTCTTATCTTGGAGTTCGAGGTGATATTGTGACACTGAAATACATATATATATATATATATATATATATTTTGTCCACTAAAATATGCGGGGTTGTTGTGAGGCTGTTGTGAATTGTTTAAAAGCCAAAGAAATAAACACCATGTGGATGAGAGCACACTGAAACGTACATAATTAAATACAAACTGGCCATTTTTTTTTTTTTATGTTTCCTCTTTTTAAGCTATTAGGCTGCAGCTATATGTTTTATTTATTTCAAAGTGGGCTACTTTTTTTTCTGATTGTTTTGTGTATTTTTATATTCTATTCATTTTATTTTATTTGATTCAACAAATATGGGGAGGACTCAAATAGACCAGCGTAGTTCTGTGTTTTTTTTTTGTTTTTTTTCAAAGCAGCCCTAAACATGCCAGTGTATTCTTTTTCCTCCTGTTCCAAAAGAGTTTGGTGTTTTCCTTTGTTAAAACAGGTCAAAATTACCAATACGATCTCAACAGTTTTCTTTACTGTCAGTCTGTAATTTTGTAAATGCAACAAATATAGTACAACTATATATAAAACGTATAAACTGTGTTCAGACACATTTTATTTGGTGGAAGAAGGGGCAAAATGTCTCTTTTGATAGTAAAGGTTGCCGACCCCTGGGCTAGACCCAATCAGGGTGAAATTGATACTTTTGTTTTATTTAGTCTAGTTCTGTTTCACAGTGCACAGGTTAAAGCAGATCCAATAAAAAGATGTATTTGCTGATGGAGTGTGTATGAAGAAGCAGGGTCGGAAATCTATTGCAGAAGTCTTTGTCAGGAATTCAGCAGTGGAAAATGTAAAGAAGGTAATCAACGAGCGCGTACAAAACACTAAAGGAGCAACATGGAACAGAATCCCTTCTCCTCCAACAATCTTGAATGACTTCACAAACGTCGCTATTTTTGTGTACCTTGTGTAACATATTCTGTATGCTGTCTTGGCTCAGTCCAACTCAGTCCTCTCCCACTCATTAACCTGGCGTTTGCCTGGGTGCATCTCAACAAATGCCTGCGCAGGCAGCCCATAATCCTGCGTTTTGGTTCTTTTCCTGCAATTGGGTCGGATTATGTTCTCACTGCCAATGAACTGCACAAGGGTTCGCTTGGAAATGGTCTGAGACCACCTATCGAAAGCTGTCTCTGAACGGTTGTTTCGGTCCGCACCAGAGTATGATTACTGCGTTCACAACGGCACAAAGGAAACGCACCAGGGGTTAGACCGCACCATACTTTGCTACGCCTTCACACGCCTCGAAACATTTTAATGACTGTTTGAGGAGGAAACAAAAGACAAAATGTGTGTCGACCAAAAAGGACAAAAGCTTTGCCAAAATGAGTGGTGATTTTGATGTTTGATATTTACTGTGTTAAAGTTTGCCGAGAAGCTAGTCCTGTGCAGTTCAGGCTATCTCACGATAGAGGCAAATGGATTATCATTGTGTTGTCTTTCTAAGAACTGAAGGTGTATAAAAACTAAATGGAACAGAAAACATGTTCCACTTGATGAAGGAAACCAATGAGATTGATTGGCCAACTACCATCAACGTTGTCCACTGATGTCGTGATGAAGTCACCACAAGGCTGCCTGTCAACATAAACACATACATTCAACCGCACGACGCATGAACCCTCGCACAAGTGATGCAAAGTGAAAACATGGATACATATTACGCAAGACTGATCCTTTCTAGCCATAACCTTTCCATAGAGCTTTTAACCAGGAAGAAACACAGCAACGCGTTCAGGCACCAGTGAGGGCAACTGGTCACTGACACTGGTGGCTGAGTACACCCCGTTTGTAAATTATTTGCTCGTACGTGCACTGAACACCTCGCCTGATTTTCCATTTCGATGAGAAACATTCAAACGCAGAGCTTAAAATACTATTAGGTGCACGACTGATGCCAAGCAAAACTTTCACAACACTTTCAGATTCTGGATCAGTTTTGGATGAATTTAAGTAAAATGTTAAGACAGCACACAAGTATCGTAGTATTTAGAGCCATCAACCAGACCAAACCAGACCAAACCAAACCAGACCTGACCAGACCAAACCAGACCTGACCAGACCAAACCAGACCTGACCAAACCAGACCAGACCAGACCAGACCTGACCAGACCAGACCTGACCTGACCAGACCAGACCTGACCAAACCAGACCAAACCAGACCTGACCAAACCAGACCAAACCAGACCAGACCAGACCAGACCAAACCAGACCTGACCAAACCAGACCTGACCAAACCAGACCAGACCAGACCAAACCAGACCTACGGGCCCTATTTTCATGAAACTTGGTGGAAGTGTAGCATGGGCCAAGGAAGAACCCAGTATGTTTTGGAGCGGATCCAAATCAGGGGGCGAATACACAATTATGTTTCACCTACGTTGAAATGCAAGATAGGGCATTTGTGCTGCATTCATGTGAAAAAAAATTAATTGTACTTCTGTACTTTTGGCTTATTTGAAGCTATTGGTTGAATTTTTATTCTATTGGTTTTCTTTGTTTCTCTTACTTTGGTTTGGCTTATTTTAAGCTATTCTACACTTGTATGATTTCACCTATTTGAAGCTGATGTACTTGCAAGATTCTCGCTGTTCTGAGTCGTATCCTCATGATTGTTTGCACTTATTGTAAGTCGCTTTGGACAAAAGCGTCAGCTAAATGAACTGTAACGTAATGTAATGTGGTGTCGGAATAATAAAAAGAAATTTCATCCGACTGGAAGAATGTATGTGAACACCTCATCAAGTTGGAAAACAACAAGTTGGAAACAGCTACTGTATGATTGTGTTGTTCAAACGCTCTGAGCAATAAAATACTCCACATGTTCTGTTTCAGCGTCTGTGTTGTTTCCACATTACGTCTTAAAGCTCGTGAACACACCGAAGTGCGAAAAGTGACTTCTCCTGGAACACGTGAATGCACCATTGGCCTTGGCGGAGGTCAGCGCTCTCCGAGTGCCATACTAGTTCTATTTGATTTATGTTTCTTAACTGTTGCAGTCCACGCTTGTTTGTTTTTTGTTCTTTTGCACCTAATGGCCATAACATAAACCCACAATTGTGTTACATTATCCAGGAGAATCCTGTGTTTCTATTTGGAGGATATCATCAAAATAAAACCTTAAAACTGGAACTCACGGTGCGGTTTCTATTCTGTTTCACTGTCACCTTAGAGAAGCTAAAAATGCTCCAACTGCCATTTCAGTGTTTTTTAGCCCTCCAAAATCTCTTCTCTCTGCTGTAATCTTTTCCACTCTCTCGTTCCAGTTCCACAACACTGAACAGGAGTGTCAACCTTTCTCTCCATCACACTGTCGGCTGCAAGCTTCCCTTAAATGGTTCTCAATCTCATTAAAAAGTGAAGAAGGTGAGTAATAAATGCCAAACTCCTTCACTACCCAGATGCCATTTTTAGCTGGCTGACACTTGTCCTCCCTCACCCTCCCTGACCAAGCCACACAAACATGGGTTGTGCATAAACGCTGTCCTGTAGAGATTTTTATTGTGTCCCTCTGTGGCCTTTCATGCTTTTCTCACCCCCCCGGGGGTGTCTCGGGGATCAATAACAGTCCAGGCTGGTGAGGGTGCTAAGACCTTTCTGTCGTTTACGCTCGGTTTATTTCGGTTTGTCAGAGAAACCCATTCCACGTCCACTGGTTGTCCCAGCAGGCCTATGCAAGAGTGTTTTGGTTTTCTTTCTGAGATGGGTCTATTATTCCCATTTGTGGGGAAATGTGCCCTAGTTTTTGCGGCCGTCTAAACCCCTTTACATCTCCAGGATTGAGATAGGGAAGGTTTCATCCCATGACCAAACGGTTTTTCAATAAGAACGAGAGGCGCTTTGAAACGAGGGATCTTGAGAACACTGACGTTTCTGTCACATCAAAGATGTCTTTAGGATTATCAGCGGACTGGTGGCAGTGGGACCAAGACTTACCTCAGACACAAGAAGAGGAAGAAGGCTACCAGAAGAGCCACCATGGAGATGCAGTGACCCAGGAAGTTTATGATCACAGCTATTTGGTAGTGCATCTTGCCTTTTTTCTGCAGGGGGAGAAGAAACACAGGATATAGTCTTTTTTCCGATTCACAGAAACAATACTCTCAGGATTTCAAAAAAAAAAGCGACTTCAAAGACGGAAAATCCTTTTCCGCCTATTTTTCCCTTATTTTTATTTTTATTTTTTTGAAGACCGGACTCCTGCTGTGGTTTTAAACATAGGCGAAATTAGGAACTTTTAAAACAAAAAATGAGTAAAAATGTTTACTTTTCAAGCTCTGGTTTTGAATTGTCATTACATTATTAATAGCTACACTGTTTATTCAGTGATACATTATATAAATAGGCAACTTAAAATATCCTAACGTGAAATAATATCAATAAATAGCTACTTTTTGTAACTCCAAATACCTTAGAGCCATGGGTGCGCTTGCGAGGAAAATGTGCCCCTGGACAGACATGTAAAAGGACCCCCACCCTTTCTACATTTTTTTGTGATCGTTTTGTATCTATTTATGGTCGTTTTTCCATCACCATCTGGCTTCCTCACCCGGTTCCAAGGGTTTGCACAGAGCTGGGGGGGAAAAGCCTTCTCCTATTTTACTTCATGGACATGGAATAATCTGCAGAGCATACTACATTTTAATAATCTAGACCCCTTCAAAAATGTAAAGCCATGTTGAAAGTTCATGAAACTGAGAAATGCAACTGCTTTATTAGCTTTATGCTTTATTATTATTATTATTCGCATCTCTTTGTGGTTATTTAACGTGTCTTTGCGGCCGTTTTCTTGTCCGTTTTTGTCTCTTTGTGGTCGTTTGTATTTTTTTTTTTATGGTTGGTTGGCATCGTTTTGTGTTTGTTTTGTGTCTCTTTGTTGATTTTCCTACCAGAACAACTGCCAACATCAGTCAAACAGAGGTTCTCGCCTGCACCTGCTACGTACCAATAAGTCACCTACGTATCACTCTTGGTGCCAATCAGATTTCAGGGGGGCACGTGCCACCCGTGGCTTTGAAACATAAGTACTGGGAGGCTTGTGAGCGTGCACACACACACACACTCACATATACATTATCCACATTTCTGGTACTGCTGCTGTATCTGAGGGTTTTACAGCACACAGACACATCTTCCTAGGAATTGCTTGAGAAGACAACTCACTGTCTGTGACTCAGATATCCATTGTGATCGGATTTCCCCCACACTACCAACAGTAATCTGTGATGTAAAGTGGATTTATGTAACCTGCTGGTGTCTACGCGGAGATTAAATGTGGACATGTTTAATCCCTGCCTCTCCCACCCCGAAACACATCATCCAATTCACTTTATTTTGGTGTAGCAGCTCAAATCTTTCACTCTTTCTCAGTATTTAGTGGACAAATGGCCTGGTATCAACACTGCATCAGTCGTCTTTCCGATTCTAACTGATGAATCTGCATCGACGTCTGTATGACGCTTCGTTCATTTCAACAGGGACGGATATTTGTTGTTTAATGAAAAACAAGTCATCGTACTTAAACAAGAAAATAGGTTATTTGCCACTGCCCTCCAAAAGCACTCACATGACCATTACAAAATGAGTCATTTAAGCATTTTCTCATTTTCTGCAATCTCTCTGGTTAATGTTTGACTTATTTTAGCAAACTGCTTGGGTAGGGTTGGGTAAAGATCATGGTCGTGCGTAATGCTTTTCAACAGAATAATTACGTCTCTCAGAATGTGCAATATATTAAACCATTGGTATTTTCAAGTGTATTTTAATACACTACTCACATGTCATATGACGTAATCGCCAACTTCAAAGATGTATTGGCAAGATACGAGGTGCTGAGAAATACTTGGAATCTACTCAAGTACTGTACTTGAGTACACGTTTGAAGTATCAGTCTTTTGCTTGAACAGTCTCATTTCATGACACAATATACTTCTACGCCACCATATTGTCGTATATTATATTGTACTTTTTACTCCACTACATTTATCTGACAACTTTAGTTACTCTACAAATTAAGATTTGACAAACAAAACATATGAAGAACTTGAAATATAAAAAATAAATAAAAATGGAACTACCGAACAGTATAAACTATTAGTTGAGCAATCATTTAGTTAATTAGGGAATTATCAAAGAGTGATTCAGCCACTCTTTTGATACATTTTCATTCATTGTTTAAGTCATTTTTTGTGTAAAGATGCCTGAAAAAGCGAAACCAGCAAAAACAATTTGCTGGTTTTCCTCATCTTAAATGAGAGTAAACTGAATACTTTTGAAGTTTAGACTGTTGCGCAATCCAATCAAGACATTTTCCCCCACCGCTTGTAATAAACTGGATATGTTGGCAGTGTTTGTTTTGTTGTCTGGCTAAATGTCGTGTTTAGTTATTGTACGTGTAACAATGTGATGCCTGGCAAATTTCAGAGAAACCTGGCAAGTGAAACCAAACAAAGCGGTTGATTTGAATCATACTCATCCACAGTCCACATTTTGTAAAGCTAAAATGAGGCTTTAGCAGTTGGAATTAGACTAATCACATGGGCATTTTCCTCCTGGGAGTTATGTATTGTCCCAGCAATACAAACTAAATAAAACTACTGGGACATTTCCCCTCTGCTGCAGTATAATGCATATTTTACCAAACAAGGAATGTAGATTTTTTTTTTCCTTTTCCATCTCTTACAGCAGAATCACCTATAAAAAGGATCATTTCAAGGGTAGTACGACAGGATGGGTGATTACAATGATGAGTGACTACACATGGAACGATTTCAATGTATATATATGAGCATGTGCAGTAATATAGACCTGAAAAGAGAAAATGTGAGTCCATCCTTTAAGAGACACTGGAGGACTGGCGAACACATCGGGACATAAATCAAGCCAACAGGAGGTTTTAAAATGGATAGCAGGGCTCAGAGAGGTGGGGGTGGACGACAAGAGGATAATATAAGACCCACCCACCACTTGCCTCAGATCTCTGAGAAAATGTGTGGCCACGGGAGTCAAACCCAAACCTGACTCACCATCCTTCTATAAGAAACAACAAAGACACTTATCGTATATTTGAGAAAATAACCTTGAGAGTCCCAAAAGGAAAAGAGGATTTTTTTTTACATTTTTTTTTTTTTTTTACCTCAAAGAAACTTTCAGTTAAGCCTTTTATCCACACAGTTTCTCTTCCCATAGGAACGACTGAACATCCAGTTCAATACAGGCTGAACTGTAAAGAGAGACTAATTCAACCCCCCTCTCCTTCCCCCCCTGATGTCAATCACACCACTGCTGCCAGCTGGTGATTTATTTCATGGCCACAATAGTAAAAAGAAAAAAACATTTTAAAAAGGTCAGACAGTCTATATCCATCTTCTGCAGGGATCGATTGGACATCAGACTCAGAGTTTCTCTCAGAAAACACTTAATGAAGAGTCTCGTTCAACAACATGCTCACAGATCTATAAAGTGCAACTGACTACAACTGTACTGCATCTGGTGACCTAATTGACAGGTTTCACAAGTTAGACGAAATCCTTTAAAGAAGAATGATATTTTTTGTTATTGCCAACAAAGCCCATGAGAAGACCAAAATCAATAATGAATTGAACAAAACAACCAACACAATTGGAGTTTTTAAATTGGGATTAAGAACATCTTCCTGTGGCAAGCAGAACAATTACAACAATAGAGCTTCAAAAATGATGCTATACAGAAATAACTCTTACAGGAAAAGATTGACATTTTGGAAAAGAATGCATGTTTGCTTTCTTGCTGAGAGCTAGATGAGAAGATCAATACCACTCTCATGTCTGTGTTTAAAGGTGCTAGGAGGCAATTAGCTTAGCTTAGCATAGAAAAATAGAAGCAGAGGGAAACAGCAAGCCAACATGTCAGTTTTTTTTTTTTCACTTTCACACTGCTTCCAGTCTTTATGCTAAGCTAAGCTAAAAACCTCCTGGCTGCAGCTCCATACTTCTCACACAGACAGGATAGTGGTATCAATCCTCTCTTAGCAAAAAAAGCAAATAAAAATAGATCAGAATTTGAATCTGATCTTTCTACGTGATTGTTGAGAAGTGTTAAGTCAAATGCTCCTAGCAAACGCTAACGCAGCTCCTTTGTAGACTGGAAATGACCATAGCGAGACAGATTGGTGAACATTGACTAAAGAGACATGAACACGATATCAGGCTGAACAAGTACAAGTAAACCATCCTGTTGCTTTAAATGCTAACTGGAGCACCAAATGTAAATTAACCCGCCACAGAAAATAGTCCACGACGAATGCATTATTTACTACTGTTGACTGACTTTTGATAAAGACTACAGTGACCAGCTGTTTTAGGAAATTACTAAGCAATTACATAATTTTTTTCTTTAATCATTACCAATTGTCATGATCCAGGCTTTTAGTTTTTCTGTTTCCTGTTTCATTTTGTAAGAACACATGCCTTGTGTCATGTCTGATTTTACTTCCTGTCTTTGTGTGTTTTCCCGCCCTTTCTGTGATTGATTGCTCCGCCCTGATTTGATCCACCCGTGTCTTTTCCTTCCAACTCCAGCTGTGTCCTGTTCTTGTGATTAGTTCCCTGAGTATAATATACCTGTGCGTTACTCCTGGTTTGTCCTTGTTCGTATTACTTCAGCCTGCACCCTCAGTTTTGTTTCATACCAGGTTGTTTTTGTATTCAGCTTTATGTTTATTAAAGCTCGCTGTTTGTTATTACAACCTGCCACAGACGGGGAAAATACTGAAAGTATTGAGAGATGGACTAATACATTGCTGGTTTTGGTATTTTCATGTTGACAAAAACAATACAGAATAATGCTGGCTTTATCCTTTTAAGTACAGGTCAAGGAGATAGTATTGTTTTAAAGTGGGGTAAAGAAAACACAACGGAGCTCATTGAACCAGCGCAGGGTAACAATGTTGATGGAAACTCAACTGTTTAATATTCAGTTCAGTTTCAGCAGATGGTCGGGTCAGGCAAAACAAACACATTGTGTCACATCTTTCCTTCATGTCATTTTATAATTGACTTGCGAAACTTCAAATATCTACTTGTCACAGCCTGATGTGGGGCAGCGTGTTCTGTCTGAAGGCTTTGTCCTCCGTTCAATCCTAATTAAAATGAGCGTTCATCACCACATCACAGTACACCATGCAGGTGGAGGCTAAGAGCATGCAAAAAAAAAAAACAGCAACACGTGAATGGATATAAAAAAAAAATTGGGCCACAGCAGGACCTTAACTGCAGCATGCTGTTGCTTTCAACCGAAGCCAAACGTGTGTTTTCTTGCTCTCATCGCCAGAGGACAATACTGTTTAGAAAAATCACTGTTGTGGCTGCTGTTTCTTTTGAGGAACTTACTAAATGAAACTCTTTGTTTTTGTGCGTTCAAAAGAGAAATGGCTGCAGGTTGATTTGCAGATTTCAGGCTTCCACCTAAATATAAAACCTGCAAAGATGACATTAAAGCTCCAGCGCCTGTTTAATGCAAAACCTTCGCTGTGCTTTTGAAGCCATCAAGTGATGCTCTTGGGCAATTCATTGTACGTCCATAGTATTTTCAGTTTAAGGCTACAGGCTCTGAGCAGCCAAACCCTCCATATATCCATGTTTACCATATAATAGGCTTTGAGCAAACCTGCCACACTCATCTTCCATTGCTAACCTAGCCTTTGTTGTTGGATTTTGATTATGTTTCATACTTCATGAAAAGCCTCATTAATCAGGATAAATGCACACAAACACCACATGCTGTGACCTCTTACCTCCTCGTGAAGAATGGCCTTACACATGGAGTAGTTCCCCTTCAGCGCCCATGTCCCGTTTGCAAGACATTTCCTGTAAACGTTATCTGCACAGAGAGCAAGAGAGGGAAAAGGACAGAAGATTGTTGTTAACAAATAATTTTCTCACATTTTCTTCATTTTTCTTTTAAAGTGAATAATTCTTGTTTTTTTGGGCCTGTATACCTGGAAATGTAGAAAATATGAATTTCCTGCGTGATAAGAAGTGGCACCGTGACCTTTTCTTTTGCTTTTGAGGCTAATGGGTAGAGATATCATTAGATGTAGTCTTACAAGCTGTTTGTTTTCACACGTTTGCTGTCGGGACAGTCTACCACCCTATGCCTAAGCATTGTGTATCGTTCTTTACATTTGGACCCCTGCTTTGTAACACACTTGACCTGCAGTCAGCCTGCGTTTTCTAACATTTTTACACAAAACAAGTTATCCTTGTGTCGTGCTGTTCACAAAAGATGTGGGGAAAAGTAAGTCAGGTCTGGAAGTTCTTGAGATAAATGATCATAATGACAATTTTACTTGAAGCTCTGACATAGTTAAAAGGCACATTTTCAATATTTCCATATGTATTGCCACATTTAAATCAAAAGAAAGACTCATACTGCAGTCCAGACAGGGTGAACCGGTGTTAATTTTATATTTAAAGAACACCATTTCTGCACATTGCTGGATAATTCAACCCAAGTAGTAGGGGGTGGGCATGACGGCTCTGACAAATGATGAGTAAAATGATATTTTTCCATGCTCCATCACAACAAACATTTATTGCCACATTCGCGAGCCAGAAATAAAATAAACTGTAACAAATTTCACATTTATTATTTCTTAAGATGAAGGAAATGAAATCGTCAAGCAGGACACTTTGGAGTTGAAATACTGCAAATGAGGCAATTTAAAGTTGAAAGGGGAGATAAATATTTTAAAGATGATATTTATTTTTACATCAGCAGCTGTCTGCAGGTGATGCTGCTGGATCTTACCGCCTGGAAGCTTGAGGTTCAGTTCATACAAAGGATGAGCACGAAATGAAATTAAGTTAGCTCCAGTGCTCGCCATATATATATATATATATATATATATATATATATATATATAAATAACGTAAACAGGTTGACATATACATAAATAAACAGAGGATTGTTTCTTCTGCAGGAAAAGATTTCCGTCATTGAGTTTAGACAATCAGCAGTGAGAGCACGTACAAATGTGTCCGACAGTTAATCCCTCGTCCCGTAACAAAACATTTTTCACTCAGTAATGTGGACAGATCTGACCCTCATGTGGAGGCGGGTCGACATGGGTCATTAGAAACCTTTTCCAGTGACAGTTTTCAGATCTGGGTTGGTGAAAGTGAAGTTTGCCGAGCAGTCACCGACACGGTTAAAGCTACATTGGTTTTCTCTGCAATAGGAAAGCTGTCAACATCCAGAAATAATGAGACACAACATCAATAAAATGAAGTGCTTGTTTGCTTCTATTTTAGGAGGCAGTTTGCTCTCAGGTTACATTTGCCGAACATTTGGCCAAATAGCAAAAATCTACACCATCTACACTGCAGGTAGCCTCTGAATGACTGTCCACATCTCAATGCTTGTTAACAGCTTCCCCGCACAAGTGGAAGAACAACTGACAAAGGCGAAAACGGTTATAGTCAATGAGGGGTCAGAAAGGGGTCACTCATAGTGATGAACCCACGGAGAATTATCACCCGACTCTGCACCTCAGCTTCACGGAGCGTTTTATCATCTTTCAGCTCATTGTTTATGGAATGTATGAAATATGTGTACAATTTTAAAGTTTGAATGTTGGATGGATAAGAGTTGAAAATGAATGAAAAGAAGTGCGGAAATGTTTCAGATTCGGCATTCAAATGAACACTTTGGCCATTCATTTGAATGCGGAATTTTCACCGGAAAAGGTGCAATATTTCTCAAGCGATAAAGTATGATTGATTCAAATAATAGCCAGAATGTCCTAATTGAGCTGAGCGCTTTGATGTTGGAATAAAGTTTCTATGCTTCCATCACTCATATCCTACAAGCTGAATAGCAATTACTCCGAACCAAAACAGTGCCGCATAACGATTCAATATCTCATAAAGAGTTCCGACAGACCAACAAGGTGAAGGCTGAAAATACAGTTTATGGCACCCACAAATGACATCAGATCTTTTTTTAGTTTTACAGTAATCCCTCCATACTGAAGCCAACAGCTCATTCCGATCATAAAAACATAGAATGTGCAGGCAAGTCTCAACATTCAGACACAACAACATTAATAAGTCATGTTTTCTGGTTTACTGATTTCTGATTATAACACAAGGCTGACATTTTCAAATGGATCCACCTTAGAGATAAGCTTTAACTAAAAAAGAGCATGTTTGTATGAAACGCATCGACTTCCGTGTGAAGATGGCCCGAGATGGATGTTAATAACTTTAAATGCATGTTTAAATGATGAGAATTTTAGAAGAGGGTAAGAGATGAAATGGGATTGGGTAGCCTGAGGGCAATAATGTGCAATGAGCTGGGTAAAAATAGCATGTTGACAGTGCAAGGGGACTGTCAACCCTAATCAAGATTACCTCGCCTGCGATATTCCCTAAACCCCAAACGTAATATCCTCAAGAGCTGGAAAATCTGTCTACGGAGAATTATTTCAAAGTCAAAATTTCTCTTATGGACTGACATGGAGCATACACAGAAGTCATAGTTTTATTAGATTGGCTTCTTAAGAGCACATTGTTCAATTTCAAATGGAAGTTCATCATTTTGGATTTTAAACTGCTTTATTTCTCTTGAGAAAATACATTTTCTACTATCAGACTGAATTTTAGTGTACTGGCAAACTTCTCACGTGTTTTCAGAGAGTTACCATAATTCGACACGGCATGACTGGCTTTATTTAGAAAGCACACATTAAAATTTCTTTTTTAAAATTCAAAAAACAGGAACACACCGAGACATCCCAGTCGAGGTCTTGTATGAATGGTAGCACCTTCAAATCAATCAGTATGACCTTGAAATATATTATTTCCAGGACTGGACCACATGGTGATTTATGGCTGCTAAACCTCTTTATAAAAAAATAGACCATATATGTCAATCATTTTATAACAAAGACTGAACGGCATTGACGATAGTCTTTATGTAATAAGCAAGTTAAGCAGCCTGGTCATTATTACGGTTGTGTTTTTAATGGATTCATTGATTTTTATTTATTTTTTGCATTGTTTGCAGTCAGGAGTTTTACAGCTGAAGGCCCCCAGGCACCGCTTCACTGCTCATTAGCAGTGGTGGACAGAAACAGGGGACATTTACATGGTAAATGTTTTCAGCATCTGTGCTTTACTTGCTATTTTTTAGGAGACTGATTACTTGTATGTCACTACATTTGAAAGACAAGTATTGTACTCTTGACGACACTACATTTCTAAGAAGGTTCCTGTTACTTGTTATACTTTGATGGATGTATTTGACGTCAGTGGATGAATTTTCTTTTCTAAAATACGTTATTCCCATACTACTGGGTAGCTTGGGAATTCTTACTGATATACAGTAATACTATCTCTCACTAATTAATAGCAGACGGGGGGGGTAAAAATAAAAAAAGCAGCCCTTTACAACCTTGACAGGAAACGAAGGTGGGGAAGGTGAAGAGATAAGAAACACCTGTGAGCCAGAAGAAAGGGAAAAACTAAGAAAAGCATCACGGAGGAAAACAGAGGGAGGAGTGAGTGGCTGAAGAGCAGATAACAAAACATTAGAATTATTCTCATTTAAAAAGGACATACAAACTGTTCCCCACTTGAACACATTCACACACTCACACAAGCTCACTAACGGAAAGACAGAAGATTATGTGGAGTCCATTTAGGGACATTTGTTTTTCACATCAATGGAAATGGAGGATTTGGAATCCTCTTTTAATGCTCACACACATGTACACAGCACCGCACACACAGTGAAATTTAGACTCTGCATTTAACCCGTCCTAGTATGAGGAGCAGTGGGCAGCTCCCGGGGAGCAGTGTGGGGGGGCAGTGCCTTGCTCAATGGGCACCTCGGCAGTGCCCAGGAGGTGAATTGGTACGTCCACATTGCATTTGCTTAATAACCATTAGATGTGGTTGCTTGTTATTTGGTTTCAATACGAAACGATTAAATTGATGATGAAGCGGATTTCTCTCGTTCAGTAATTTTGTACACACATCACTGCTGAGTAAACTGATTTCATCAGTTCAGCTATGAAGCAGTTTGAATTCGCTAGCGCTCTGACTGGTCTCTTCTTCAAAGGCAACTCATGGGTATTGTAGTATTTAGACTCACCCGCCATAGCAAACTGACTTCGGAAATTAAATTGAAATAATCCAAACTGGTGGCCAAATTGTAAACCTACAGTATATGTTAAATTATCTGTGAGAGCACATGGGTTCTATATTAAGTAACATTGAGGATATTATAGCTTGTAAAACAAAAAAAATCAAAAAATACATTCAACCTGCAAGTTGAAATGATGTATTTCAAAAAGTGTTGAACTATTCCTTTAACCCATGACTGGGTAAACAGCTTGAAAGACAAACATTTGTTGTAGTGCAACATGTTTAATTACACTGAAATATACACTGACCTTACACTTTGACAGCAAGAAGGTGATAAACTGCTTTAACCACCTTTTTAAAAATAGACAGTGTAAACTCTGCTATTTTATGACAAGGAATAAATGTCAAGAATGTCTGTCATTTCTTCTGATAGTGTTTGCTGTCAGTATGCATGAGGGAGTTTTACAGCTGAAGCACATTAAAGTGGATTTAAGACCCAGACAACATAGACAACATATTATTGCTGTTAGTTGTTTCCAGCTGCTACAGAATACAAAAACAGTTTTTTTGTTGTTTTTTTTGTGTTAAAACTTGTGAGAGGCAAATGTTTGACAATTGAAAGCAGCTCACCTGGCTCCAAAGTGAAAAACCACACAATCACACCTCTAAAGCTCATTAAAGATTACAACTCCTAGTTGTAGCTCCTTTGTTTAATCGGAACATGAACTGAAATACAAAAACAACTGGAGACGCTAAATCGGGCCAGGGTCGTAAAGTGGAGGGGGGTTGGGGGGGTCAATGGACCTTTCCTCACTGTTTACACCGCTGCTTCCAGCGCCCTGGCTCGGACCGCACCCATCTAGGAACTTAACTTGTACGGTTGCGACGCTATCACGGTGACAAAATCTGTCCACAGACAGAAATACACAACTCTTGGCTAAGTACTCAAAACCTCTTCTGTGGTAGTTTGTGTCGCAGAAGGTGTCTCCAGCACTTTTTGCCATGATGACACGCAGACCCACAAGGTGAAAACATGCTGTCTTGGCTGGCAACAATTTTGTGGTTTTAGGGGGTGTTACACGCTGGAACCATTCCTTGGCAAACTGAACAACCACTCTGTACAGCTTTGTGAAGTCTTGAACAAAGTCCAAAATCCATCCGAGTATCCATCCAAATTTAGGATAAATTTCAAACAAATTTCCAGTAAATCGGCTACAGAAACGGATTATTAATGCATACTTCCCTCCACGATTGTACCAGAGCCAGGTGCCACTAAATCATTGCAGAAGAAGAGGGCGCCATGAGATGACATCAGTAAAAGAGCTCAAGTCAATCCTCAAATGATGAGAACCATGTGGAAAACATTCTGAAAATACAAGATTTCTGCTCGTGTCATGTATTATTGTGAGGAAGGTAACAGTCTCTGCATCTCTACGCACGCACCTGATGTTTCAGCTCCTTCCACTGAACGCTTAGGTCACATGATTACGTTATTTTGACTTTTTCTTTTGAATTTCCTCCTTTTTTTAAATTTTTTTTTATGCGAATTGAAAATAATAAATTTGACGTTGAATAAAAACTAGGCTGACCACCTCCTGACTCCTGCTCCTTTCTTAATGACGCGAATAACCTTCCTTTAATGATTGACACAGAAATGTGACTTTCACTAAGTGAACAAGAGGAGTTCAGTGTTCGCGTGGTTCAGTTGGGACAGACGCCAGTCGCTGAAGGTTCTTCGGGAAAATCTCTTTCTCTCTCACTTAAAAGACCCAGGGTGCACTTTGAGTAGAACATGTGTCGTGAACATTCATACATACGTTGCACAGATAATGCACTTAGACTACAGCGGCACAACTTTATTACCAGTCTTCTCGCACGGGCCTCCGACAGCATCGTAAAAAACGCCATTTGCGTCGGTGACGAGCTCAAGGTCCCTAAAATGTCTCCTGAATTAATTTAGTGGCTGCTGCCAAACTGGTGGTTTGCCGGGAGTTGTATTAACGGCAGACAGGCTTGTCTTTGAGCATCCTTAGAAGGGTGGCTTCATTGTTGCACGCCACATTTTACACATCAGTTTTCATTTCTGCTCTGTGACGGGCCATTGTGGTTTCTGAATGGGTGTTAAAAACAGCAGCGGGTCTGTGCCAGGTGCTTAATCTTCCCTGTGGAAACAGGAGCTCTCTAGGTCCTTGTGGATGGAACTCTGGCACCCCTCCAAGCCCTGAGCTAAATGATCCTCTTTTAATTTTATATCCAAAGACTACCGGCCGTGCAAATACACCGCTTAGTAACAAAGATCAGTCTACAGAGGGTCCTCTGTGTGGCTAAGCATCGCAGCGCGGAGCAGAAACCCTGCTGTATTTTAGGCCCAACACAAGCAAATATGCTGACCAAAATTTAGTCACACTTACTTAGCGCTTCAACACTTCGGATCAATGGACTGCAGCTAAGAAGCATCTTCCTCCTCTGTGCATTCCGAGTCTAATTAAAAGCAGGACCAGCAGGGAACAGAAAAACATATTTTTTTGTACTAAATGAGGTGTGGGGCTTTTAACGCACGGCCGTGGACAAAAACAGACGCTGTACCATGATGTGTTTACTTGTTTATGCAGCAAAAAGTTAAATACAAAGTTCTGTACTGGTGCAGTACCACCACGTTTTATCATCAAATACTTAAACTACTATCCTATTTCTGATTTTTTTACTTCATTATACGACTTATGGAGCACATTTCAGGCTTGTTTTAACACATTAGTAAGGCAGTTCAGATATGTTTACAACTGATTGTAGTCGTCAATGCCTGTAATATTTAGTTTGGTATCCTATAGTATTTTCTATAATATCCATAGAGTGGTAGTGTGCATATGTTGCAGGAAGGTCTGGACAGCATTTAGACAGATACTCTGAACTCAGCAATAACAGAGCTGTGGTTCACCTGCAAAATGTCACTGGAACATAAAACGAACGCTCTGAAACAAAAAAGAATAAATCAGAATCCTGCAGCACTTAAATGAGGAAGCAGCTGATGTGAACATTTTTTTCTTTTGAAGCAAGTTGATTTGCATTAAAGCAGGTTTAAATATTCACACTAGATTTATATATCACTTTAAAAACAAAAGAATAAAACGATGCATGACATTTTAATAGTTGGTCCTATCTTGTGTATGAAGAACATATTAAATCCACTGCACAATATGCAACACAAGTAGTAACTATAGCTGATAAATGTAGAGGAGTGAAAAGTGCCAGATTCACAAACTTAATCAAAGTTTTCCTTTTAATTATAAAATAATTCAAATGTACCGCAACAATGTTGAGGTTTGGACTGTTTGTTGGACAAAACAAACATGGGAAGGTGTCACTTTGAGCTCTGGGTAATTGTGACAGCATTTCTCATTATTGTCACCACAATCACAAGGGACACTTTCCTACTTCTTCTATTTTCTGCCTTTTCCTGATTATACATATTTTTTACTTCAGTAACATTTTCAATGCAAGACTTGTAACAGAGTATTTTTTATAGTGTGGCATTAGTATTTTTTCTTAAGTTAGGGAGCTAAATACTTCCTCCTCCACTTCTTACAGTACTGTGAGCCTACAATAATACTCTACTGTACTGGTAAAAGGGGAATAAATCCTGGTGTAAGTCTCTGTCTCTTCCAAAAACACATCTATTCACTAACAACTCATAAATCCTCGGTGTGTCTGACAACTGGTATATTACTGCAACTTTCCACATCTGGCCAACCCTTCCACACTTGAATAATCGTGAGTATTCAGGTGAGCAGTACCTGTGTTCTGAAAACATGGTAAAGTTTTCTGCCACCTCGTTTCCATTTAAAAGAAAAAACTTGGTAAATTATCCAAACTGGAAACTGGAGCAACTCTTGAGACATTGCAGGCAGTCCACGCTGAGGGGGAGTCCATGCCAGTTTTCATGCAGGGTGTGTGTTCTGGCTAACTTCTGTTTGCTTGTGCAGCATAAGACACCTCATGGGTCTGCGCAGGACTTCACAGTCTGTTTTGGAACGAGGTTTAAAGAGAGAAGAATAATCTACTTTCCTTGTCCTTGACTTACTGCAGGGGAAACACACACACACACACACACACACACACACACACACACACACACACACATACACACGCACACACACACACACACACACACACACACACACACACACACACACACACACACACACACAAACCTGCTCATCACATCACTTTTAGATCTTTCTGTTTTGTCTTTTCTGTGTTTGATGTTTCCCGTCTTCACGCCCACATGCGTTCAGGAATTAATATTCAACGAATGCTTCGCGGTGCACGGGCTCATTCAACAAAAAAGATGCATTACATTCCTTGTGAGTGAACAGAAGGGTGAGCCAGGGTGAGGATTTTGCCACCCCACTGACCGCGAGCACTACTCTAAATAAAACTACACCCCCCACCCTCCTCCCCTTCATCCTCTATCCACATTGACTGGCGCAAGACCCGACCACTCACAGCCAGTCAGTGAAATGTGCATCCGCATAACCACACTTTCAGGCAAACGCGCACACAGACATACATATGAAAATCCACTGGCCTCCCTCCGGGGACCATTAAGGGAAAGTCAAGCTTGGCAACAAATGGTGAAGGGGTTTCCGGGTGGCACAAGAGACGTGCAACAACAGAGTTGTGCCAGGGGGAGGGCGTGCAGCGCTGCGGGCGCCTGTCACAAATCAGTGGCTGAGCAGTCTGGACAACGGCCCCTGGATGTACGTCATCCCCTCCATGCATATGTTTGACAACAAGCTGTAATCATCTCGGAGAGCACCAGACATATCGAGGAGCTTCTGATGATTAGCAGGTGTTGATTGCTCCAATTAGGCTTCCTTCAAGACTCCAAGTCTCCACAAGGAGATTAACTCGAAGACTTTTGATCTTCACACCTGAAATGTTTTTTTTCCAATCATTAGACTTTGTTTTCCTACGAAGTCCTGTAAGGTGATTTTTTTTAATTATCTTGTGTGCACAACTTATTATCTTGCACGAGATAATACTTTGTCCCCTACATAGAGTTTACATTTAAACAGATTTTTTTTTAGGCGGCTGAAATACGTTTCGCTGCTGCTCCCGTCCACAGCAGTGCATACGTTGTCTTCCGTGCTGGTACTCCTGTCTGTTTCGTGCCGACCGTCAGCCACTGTAGGTGATACACTGACTTCAAATAAATAAGTGCCTCACACGATCCCACTTCAAAAGATCGGAACTATCCCTTTAAGTCGAGGATTTGTCACAATCTAATTTTGGAAATCCAGCCTGGTACCTCCTATCCTAATTCATGGAAGCGATGTTTCACAGTACTGCTAATGCAGGGCAGGGGCTCGTTCAAACCTCAGACACTAGGTAATGCTTGACTTCGGCGTTGTATTTTTAGCAGCGGCGTTGCTGTTGTGACATAATCAGTCAAAAACATTAAGGCTCACCAAATTCATTTATAAAAGTACTGTGGTACAAATTTGAGGCACTTTACTTGGGTATATTCTTTCATGCCACCACTTCTACTTTATTATAATATTTCTGGGTTTTGAGTTCAGTTCATGGCCCTTCATGCTGCTATCTGTAACTGGAGCAGAAACAAGCATTTGCATCGCTTTTCTTCTTTTCACAATCCAATTTAAGACCCTCCTACTCGTCTGTAAATCTTTTCATAGATTTCTCTTTGGAGTTGATCTGCAGCTGAGATACGTCTCAAATCTTCAGATTCTTTCTATGCCAACAACTGAGATTGAAAAGGGAAGCTGATTTTTGCACTCATGGATTTGAACTCTACAATAATCTCCCTCTGGATCTGAAGACAGCAGCATCCACTCAGGCCTCTAAGTGCCCACTCTGGTCTCACTGTGTTGCCCTTGTCTTCCTCTAAAGCCACTTATTATTGTCCGAACACTACTTACACTTCTACTACATGTACTACTACATCCTCTGTCTTCGTATACGTCAGTGAGATCAGCGCTGACACCTTGTTTGTCTGACGATATAACGTTTGTTAGAGCGTTTCTTGTCTTTTCTTATTTTCTTCACATTAGGATAGGATTATAGGATGTTGCTTTATTTGATGAATATGTTCTTGTTTGTATTCTTATAATTATTGTTAGAGAAAAAACAAATATGAAATTAATGTTCACATATTTTATGTGGAATGTCCAAAAAAAAACATGTTTCTATATGTCAATGTTTAAGAAACACAATTTCAAATGTTAGAAAATTACATTCTTTATTGTAAAGCATTACTATCGTTATTAGCCTACTTAGTAGTAGTCGTACTAGTAGTAGTCGTACTAGTAGTAGTAGTTTTAGTAGTAGTTTCAGTAGTAGTAGTAGTAGCAGTAGTAGTAGTTTCAGTAGTAGTAGTTTCAGTAGTAGTAGTAGTAGTAGTAGTTTCAGTAGTAGTAGTAGTAGTTTCAGTAGTAGTAGT
>CALSBV010011050.1:3710522-3737028 GCA_943590825.1 Bovichtus diacanthus | reverse complement strand
AGTAGTTTCAGTAGTAGTAGTGGTGGTAGTAGTTTCAGTAGTAGTAGTGGTGGTAGTAGTTTCAGTAGTAGTAGTTTCAGTAGTAGTAGTAGTTTCAGTAGTAGTAGTTTTAGTTTCAGTAGTAGTAGTAGTAGCAGTAGTAGTAGTAGTAGTAAGAGTAGTTGTAGTAGTAGTAGTAGTAGTAGTAAGAGTAGTAGTTTTAGTTTCAGTCGTAGAAGTAGTAGTAATGGTGTTTTTAGGTGGAAAAATGGCAACTATTTTGCACAGATGCAAAAACAGAAAATTACACAAATGCACAATTTGACATAATGCGCTATTTCACATTTCCCACACAGTTGAACAAAGGGGATAATTCGGCTGGGCACATACCTGTTCTCCTCAACTTGATGTTAAAGTGCTCAATTCGCTGCTTGTACGCGTATTTGGGTAGCTATGTTTGCCCAACTTTACAGGGTTGTCCTGCTTCTTTCACGTCTGGTTATCCAGGTACCATACCCTCCGAATAACACATACAGAGACCAAACTAAAAAAGAGTTTTCCAAGACAAGCTAGCACTTAGCCATGTTGTCCTGCAGAACCACTCCACGTTAAATCAGATTATTTTAAACAGAGGTTTGGTTTATAACAATATATCTTGCGGCTGGTGGGCACCGAAGTGTTTGATCTCAAGTTTTTCTTAAAAAAATCTGACTTTAAAACTATGTGTGCTGTAGAAGATAATCCACATTGTCCATGGTGATGCAAATACTAATACGAGCAGCCAATCAAATTGCAGCTGGGCAACAGCCAATCCCTTAGCCTCACGTTTGTGGATTCATTTACATTGGAGAAGTTATCCTTCACTTTCTGCCAGATATCTCCTTGGGCAACAAAACTACTGTACTTGGTTAGGTTAAGGAAAAGATCATGGTCTGGATTCAAAAAGATCCAAACTGTGAACTTTTGCACATTCCTCAGACAATTTTGAACATCTCTGCACAAATCTATCACTTATAAAACTGGACAGATATATTGTAGGCCTACACATTTACACAAGTATTCTTTCATATTTCTATTCTATTTTTCTTCTATTCTATTGTATGTTTATGTTGTGCACCAATACTATATATATATATATATATATATATATATATATATATATATATATATATATATACATACACACACATATAACATTGTTTTTCTACACTTGGGGCACTTTTGACATTGCGAGCCATGCAGATTTAAAACACCAGTTTACAACTATATGCAGCTACTATATGCAGCCTATAAATAACAGCAGCAACCGAGGATGTTTTATGTCATGCATTAATCCAGAATTATGTTAATTTCTAAATTACTCAGTTACAATAAAACTGAGTTTTAAAAAAACTTGTTTTTTGTTGCCGCTTTACCCCACTTGCCCCCGAAGTACTCGTGATAGTAGTCTGACTCACCGGGCGTAGACTGTGGGTATAAGCCTGTCGATTTTGGCCGCCATTCTCCTCCCCTTCCGCGGTCGCCGCTAAATATTTTGCAAGGGCACCATCATGGCCTCCTGTGCTTAGCACCGCCCAAGACGATAGTGATTGGTTTAAATAAATAAGAAATGAGCCAGAGAGTTTCTTCCTTTATGCCAGAATGATAATATTTGAAACCAGACCTTTCTCTAGCGCTGACGCAGCATCGTGGAGAGAAGTCTGGCTATGCAACACTATCGTAGCAATGGTAATAGTAGTAGCAGAAGCAGGCACAAATACCCAGGATAGAAGACACATCAGCCTCTCGGATATAGTTTAGATTCTGAAGTATCTAAAACATATACAGATCCTTTTTACCCAAGATATATAAATATATATAAATTATAGATAATTTCTAGCTGCACTGGGCCGTATAGATATTGAAACCAATAACTGAACAATCTGCTTTAATGTTCTTACAGATAGAAATATCCTTTAAGAGCAGAAATGACACCACTTTAGTGATAATTAAAGTCTGTATGACGATGTTTTCATTAAGAATAACACCTAAAGCTCGGTATTGAAGCTATGTCATCTAATAACACAGGGTTTGTGTGGAAAGCTTTAGAATACACAGCTCTGGACACTAGAAACAAATTAATTGATTGTAACCTTGTCTCCTAGTGGCAGTTAATCCGTTGCCAAAGAAATGGAAACTAATTGGTCACAGCCTACTCAGCCTGTGTCTCCACATTCTTTGTCGAGACTATTCTGGCTTGTCAAGCCCGTCAAGCAATTTTACATGTAATGGTTTTTCAACACCTCCACAAAACATCCAACCTCTAAACTGTAATAAAAACTGCAGTGTTTCTTGTAAAAAATGGATAATATCTAACATGTGCCTGTGGTATTTTGTTGCTGGAATATGTTGAAAAGAGCAGACAGTGCTTGAAAGTATATTTACTTTTAAGGTACTGTATCATATGGAGGTACTTTAATTTGAGGATTTCCATTTTTATTCGACTCTATACTCCACTACATTATACTCCACTACGTTAAGTTGACAGCGAAAGTTATTCCAGCAGATTTAAATTTGGACATAAAAACACGTGATATGCTTACAGATTGCTCCGTTAAAGCCGAAGGCTCAAGGAGGTCAAAGTAAAAAGCATCCAACAGAAATACAATATGAATTTGTGTATCTCCTCTCCTAATAATCATCTCATGACCCCTCAGGTTTATCTGGTGACCCTTTAGAGGGCCCCGACCCCTGGGTTGAGAACCGCTGGACTGAACTTCCTGTATAATATAAACTAGCTCCACCTTGAGCAGCTACAACAGTGATGCTGCTTGCACATTGCATCAGTTAGCAGACATTTTACTGCAGGATGAATACTTAATGATACTTTTGTACTTTTACTTAAGCAAGGCTATGAATTGAAAACTTTAACTTGATTACCTTTACTTAAGTAACTGATCTGAGTAGCAGTCATCAAAAGTTACATTGAACACATGAAGAGTTATTAGAAGGAACGTAGAGCACCTGAAATACATGAGAATCATACTGAAGTGATCTTGAAGGAGCTTTGAAATCTCTACATCTTCATCTGACGTGGAACCAAAACATATTCCATTGGCTTTACATAGCAATCTGTGTCATTGCAGTACGGCCTGAACTTATTTGGACCAATTACACCATTAAGAATTATATATATGAGCTTCTTTTTTAAATAACCCTATATATTTAATGAATACAATTGACTATGTTTGTTATTATTATTAATAATTATAATAATAGTTATTTATTTGTATTACTATAAATATTATTATTTTCTTTTATTTACTTTCTTTAAAAATGTTTAAGAGTGTTCTTCTTACGTCTCTTGAAATTATGTTTGTTTATATGGAAAAGAAGCACGGTTTTGTTATCTTCCAATAAAACAGTAAAAAAAAAACAAAAAAAAAACAAAAAACACCTTGATAAGAAAACAATGTCTGACACAAGAACTGTGTTTCAGGTTCATTTTGAGGTCACATACATGACTTTACATTCTACTTTATGCTATTACTACATTTCAGATATGCAAATATTGTACTTTTTATTTCACTACATTTATCCAAGTACTTTACTTTACAGATTAAGATTTAAATACAAAACATATGTTCACCTTCAAAATTATGGTGTGTTTGTTCCATGCAAAAGTCAATCTATAATAAAGTCAGTATTGAGCAATCCATCCTGCAGATGTGGATGTATTTGTGTCTGACCCAAAAAAATGAAAACTGACTAAAAAAACTGAGTGAAAAAGTGTTTCTGTGAGTGTCTGCTGCTCACTGAGCTTCACCAGACCCATTTGTGCTGTTTGGTGTTTTCTGCATAACATTATTGTGGATGAAAACTCTCCCAGCCTTATGTTGAGCTCACACTAGGGGCCCTGAACGCTAACAACTTGTGCTCTCAGCTCTAAGTGATGCATATAAAACCTTGTGCCTTTGTTTGTCCCTTGTGCAGAAAAATGAGGCGTTTAGCTAATGAAATGGCAGCAAACCGCTTCATTATGTTCTTCCCTTTTGCCCAAATCAAATGTTTCATAATGATTAATAATAAAATCGTTAAATACACCTTAAAAGTTAAAGCTTCATTTGTGACCCATGACTTCAGGAATGAAATCACTGAGTATTTCAACATTCAGTAAGTGGTTCGGCCCTGAATCCTCATAAAGTTCATCGTCATCTTGTATCCTGAACCTTTTTTCCACTATTGACCTTCACTGTTAGTGTCAGCGGGTGGGAGGTCTTTTTTCAGGATTTTAGGCTGCGCTTGAATGGAGATTATGTGAAATGAACCTCGCAGTGAGCTGAATTATTACCCGCCTCTCTCTCTCAAGTGGATCCTCATGGTCTTGTGGGGGTTTTACACTTCTTTACACGTTTGCTTTTATCTCCCAAATGTACTGGATTGTGTTTACTGTGCTGTGTTTGCTTTACTTCAAGAGTGCAATTAATAAGTATATGCGACACACTACAGATCCATATCTGATCGGGGCGTAGGTCTTATTTCAACATTCGGGGTTGACACATTTCAAAACACTTCACACTTCATTTCTGCATTCTGATGATTTTTTTTATGCAACATTTTGTGGTGGAAAGGTCCTTATTTATGTGAAGGAAAGCACGGAATTCAGGCACCAGGTGACAATTAAGAAAATAAACATATAATGGAATATAATACAGTAATGTTCTCAAATATGTATTCTCCTGTAGACTCTGCTGAGTCAGCGCACATACAGTATAGCCATGGTAAATGTTCTCCATTTATATAGTACTTTTCCAATCTCTGCGATCACTCAAAGCGCTTTACAACACATCAGCATTCACCCATTCACACACATTCATACAGAGTCAGAGGCTACTGTACAAGGTGCCACATGCTCATCAGAGATGACCATCCGCACACACTCACACACACACACACACACACACTGTTGGCCATCGGGAGCAATTTGTGGTTCAGTATCTTGCTCAAGGACACTTCAACATGCTGACCGTAGAGGCCGGGGATCAAACCACCGACCCTCCGACTAGTGGATGACCTCCACCTCCTGAGCCACAGCCGCCATGATTTACTCTTCCCTCCACTTTTGTGTCTTTTGTTTGGGGAGGTAACCTCTTTAAATGCACATGTAGCACCTATTCATGTCAATGATACAATATTTCATATGAATTCATATTGGTTCTTTTTAAACCCCTATACAGATTCCTGCTCATGTTCATAGCATATCTGCGTTCTCTGAGACGTCAAGAATAAAGTTGTAATATTTACGAGAGTAAAGTCGTAATTTAATGAAGTCACAATATTTCAGCAGAAATCTATCTACCCTTTAGCCTGCTGCGCATCAGGTTAATATTATACAAAAATGCCAAAATGAAACCTTTGGTTCTATCTTCAAAAACATGTTTTTTGCACAGAGCCACGTTGCTTTCACCATGGAAAGAAAATCATATCACCTAATTATGACTTCTGTTTGACATAATCCTGACTTATCTCATAACAATGAGATCAGGGAAAGGTTATGGCGGTCATCAACCCCTCATTGCTATTGGAGGAGACGGAAGACACAACAACGCTAACGTAGATAAAGACATCTCACAATTATGAAACAAGTTCCGTACTTTTCTTTGTTGTACATGACAGTAAACTGAATATCTTTGGACTAAGGGTCAGATGAAACAAGTTGCCAAGTTGAGTAAATAAATCTAAATTTTGCAAAAAGTATTCAACAATGACAATGCCAACGTGCTGACGTTTAGCATGTATGATATTTGCCATGTTCACCATCCTTTGTTCAGCGTGCTAGCATACTACTTTCAATCAGGAAGCACAAAGTACAGAGGAGTTGGACGGGAGTGTCAGTAGTTCTGCAAGTATTTGGTCATAAACCACAGCACGGAACAAATTAACATCTTGACCTGATGACGGTGTGAGATGAAAAGTCAGAGGTATCAAAGTTTTCACATTTCATCCTGAGGAGAAGATGTAAGTTTGAATCAACTTTCATGACAAACCATCAAATAGTCGTTGCGATATTTCACACAAAACCACAAATATTAGCCCTCATGGTGGCGCTAGATGAAAAGTCGTTGGATCACCAAAGTCAGTAAGATTCATCCTCTGGGGACTGTGAATGTTGGTATAAAATGTCATGACAATCCACACACTAGTTGTGGACAGACTTGAAGGCCTTCCAAAGCCGTGATGCTAGAATGGCTCTAAAAAAATATATTTTAATTTCACCCTATTGAGAACAGATATCTTTTTCAAAAGAGAGCACCAGGCATGTAATCTACAGAGCAGAACTATTTGCTGCAGCGATTTAATTTCAGTTGTTCTTTAAGAGTTTGACCTTAGAATAAACTGTGGTGCAGAGGCGTTCAGGAAGAGTTCAGTACCAGAGCAGAAATCTGAACCACTTTAGACTCTCACAGACAAAAGAAAGGTGATTTCTAAAATATCTACAGACACACTGCACGTAGAAATGCTTCCGATTCTTTGCTTCTTTGACTTTTTGACTGATAGCGATTGCCAAAATTAAGAATCAACACCAGTAAAGACATTTATCTCCTGTTTACAACAGGCTTAAGCATCCCAGGTTGCAGCGATTTACGCTTTTATTTTGAAACATTATCCCATCTTTCTTTTTCCATTTAAGCACTCACACAAACACTTCTCGCAGCGGGTGCACCACTTGTCTTGTATTTAGTGCATCACGCTCCTTTCTTCTGGCACCTCACGCTGTATTATCTGCAGCAGTCCTACTTTACGCGTGTTGTTTTTACATGTTTCTGTGTCTCTTGCTAATTTGTATTCTCATGCTAATTTCTGTACACACAATTATGTAAACAAGCTTTTCCCGTGGGGAAGACAAGTAAAGGGGGAAGGGGGTGAAATCCAATGAAATCTGGCTTTAAATCTATTGTTTATCGTTTTGCTGGCAGGAGCTGACAGCGAGGACTTACTGGTGGTGTTGTATCTCACGCCGTAGAACATCTCGGGACAGGGTCGTGACACCATCTGGCCGGCGCTGCTCCGGGGCCAGCAGGTGCCGATGCCATCGATGGAGGTGTCACAGGAGAGGCCGGGGCCTGAAGCACGAGGACAGAAATGTAAAGGCACAGACATACATTCCCGGCATGGCTCGGGACTACATCTCGCTATGGTGAAATTCTGACAACGCTCCAATGATCTTGGCACTAAATCGTGGAGCTGAATAAGCTGTTTGTATGCACAGAATTTAATGATTACTCCTGAGCGTCCTCTCCGGTGGAGCGTCGCCAAATCTATTTCCGGCATTGTTCTACTCTTTGATGTTACTCCTTATAATCTGAGTTCGGATCAAACTTGTTTCCCTCGTGGGGTATAGCACAACAATTCTGCTTTGTAGTAGCTGCGTAGGGAATCAGTTTTACACACTCACCGCTCCACTGACCTGTGGCGTTGCTTAGGGTTTGGTTCCAGGAGGCGGCCAACGTCTTTACTGAAATCCAGAGGGAGAGTTTCATCAACAACCTCAATCTCTGTTTGCACACTTTAGAAGAGGGCTATGAAAGTTTCATTAGATTCAGCTTAACAGCTCTAAAAGGGTGAGCATTAAAGGGCAACGGTAAACACTGGCGACAGACTTTTCCCCGAGCAATATCGGAACGGTAGCAGCAAATATGAATGTAGACGTGCCCCGGGGGGCAGGCTATTAATTCTGCAATAACTCAAGCCGATTTAAATAAAAAAAGATCTGGAAATAAGGACTTTCTGATTCAGTCTAATGCGCTCACGTTCTTTCTAATCACGTTCTCACACCTGACACAGACTCGTTTTTAGAAACAGTATTTACAAGGAAAACGACAACATTGATTGTTCGATCAAATGCCTAAAGCAAGCTATATTTATTCTTTCTTGACAAATACTTTATTATTGTCTGTTTTCAGCACCAGTGACTCTTGTAGTGATGGATGTGACTTGATTTATTTTAAGATAAGCAATTATCTTTCCTTTAAAAATGACCTTAAAAGGAGCACTTCACCAATTTTACACATAAATATGAGTTTACTAGCAGTGTTGGACTGTTATGTGTTTACTTCCCCCAGTAGTGAGTAATGTAAGGGATATTTAATTTACATTCAGTAATTGCTCTGCTGCTTTGACAGTTTCATATTTGGCTTGTTAGGTGTTTTACTGGGATTTTGATATCCAGCAAGAGGGAGTATGACTCAGCCTGTGAAAATAGTTGGATAATGTCTTCTATAGCTATCAAGGAGAATTCGTCAGTCTGAGAAAATAGCTCTTGGCTTAAGCTTGAGTTTAAAATATGTGGGTGTTTAGCAGGAGGAAGGTCTAACAACAAGATGCTATCAAGTTGCCTTATAGGAGATGTAGTGTTACTGGAGCTTGACCGTACCAGGAACTAAAAGTCAGGTTATCTCTGCCTCAATTTCTTTTTTTAATCTGTCCTCCAAATTTATGGAAGTACAATGCAACATCTTTTTTAACCAAGCAGCCAGTGTGGTTTTATGCTGTTATGGGTAGTTTGAAGGCATCAACAAAAGACATTTAGTTTTTAGTTTAGTTTTTTTTTTTTTTTTTTTTTTTTTTTTTTTTTTTTACACTCAAATTGTTAATATCAGCACCACAACCTGAGCTTGTTTTTTTTTTTTTGTTTTGTTTTCACTAACAAAATGTGCTCAATAGAGTGAAATAAACTTCGAACTTTGTCGAAATGAAAAAGAGTCTAAAGTCCTGCTTTAAATCAAGAAATATCTGATCAAAGGAGAAATAAACAAGCCGAAGAATCTTCATTCTAATTAAGAGCCAATTTATGATACTTGACTAAAACTGAAACCACTTACGTTTAGGTTTTTCATGAAGCAAAAACTGTCTCTGGATGCAGCATTCCTATTTGAAAATTTGCTGCTTTTTTATTATTGTAAACTAAATATTTTTGGGGGTTTTGAACTGTTGGTCGGACAAAACAAGGCTATGAATGCAGAAATGTGGGCTCTGAGAAACTGTGTTGAACATTCTTCACTTTGTCCTTGACAAAAAGTACAGAAGTTTGACATCACAGAACAATGTGACAGCGTAATAATGCAACACAGTCAGCACTGTTATTATCTGTTGAGAGCTACCGGGGACAAGTGAATGAGTATTAAACCCAGAAGCGAATAATAACAAGAAGATCGTTCCTGTTTATTTGTGTATAATCATGTGTGTGTGTGTGTTCTCTCTGGGTGTGTGCTGCGGTTAAAACAGTGTTTAATAATCAACTAATACAGTAATTGTGAGGTCTACGTGGAGACGGAATAATAAGAAAAGACATCTTGTCAATAAACATAAGAAAAGAGTTGTGATTGAGGACGGAGGTTTGGCATTTAGTGGTCGTAAAATGGAAAAGACTGAAAATCAATTCAATTCAATCGCCAGTGTAGTAACAGTGGAGCAACTTGAAACACACGAGGTGTAACTGCCTGCCTTTTAAAAGCTTGCAGCACTGGCTGCTGTCGTAAACATCGACTTACATGAGACGTTTCCTGACAGCATGAGCAGAGCTTCACATGTCAGGTTCTCCAAAGAGCCTGAAGGCAGGAGGCTTATGATGGCACACACCTGCAAACAGAGAGACATCACAAATCAATGATTCAAATATTATCACAACATAATGTCAAATACAGCTACGTCTTTGCCTCGTGATCCTTTAAACGCACACTATGTCATTTTCTTCTGCAATAACAGACGATGGAGTTTGGTGGCGTGGTGGAGTAGTGTGGGATCATGGGGGAGTTTGTCTTCTCCGGGTCAAGATTCCTTCAGTGTTCATCGTTCAGGAGGTTTTTTACAGGGAGCCGAGCAGTTTCACATTAATAACCAGTGTTTCTCGGACACCGCTTAGCAGAAAACGAACGTCCTGGAGGGGAGGCGAGCCGAGTTGGTCCCAGTGTTTGCTCAGCTCGTTGCTCTGATAATGTAAAATCCAGACGTGCAGGAGGTTTTTACCAGGAGCCGAATCCTCCACAGAGATCTCCTCCTCTCCAAAACAAACTGACCCGCTGATTGAAACCGGTAACAACACTGATTGACTGTTAGCTAACGTTAGCTCAGGTCGTCTCTCTGATAACTTAAGATCCTGACGTCCGAGGACTAAAATCCTTCATCCATTTAGAATATATCATTAAAAACAACCAAGATCTAAAAAGTGTGTTGCAGAAGTGGGGCTTAAAACTGGATAAAAAGTCAACTTATGACGGCTTCTGGCAGACAACCACACCGCTGACACGTGCACAAAGGAGATGTGACGTCATTACAGGAGACTAAATAAGAAGGACCGTTACCGTGAATAAAACTACTTCTTTAGGTTTGAAAATTGTTGGAAACATTTGGGATAGTGCAAGTACACAAATCACCAAACTATACAACATAGCTCAGGTTGTTTTTAGACATTTTAATGCAGAAATTTTACATTGTACACTTTTAATTCCCTCACATACAGTCAATGAAGTTCTGCTGAAGGACTGTCTGCGCCCTTGAGCAGATGCATGTATTAACAACTCCTCTCGCCTAATTTGGAGCACTTTGTAGTCTGTAATCTGCCCCCCCCCACCTCACATCAATATTCTTTCATGTTTACAGATACAAGGATTCAATCAAATATAAAAGACTAAGAAGTTACTTAGTTGCCTTCTTCTGCTACATTGAAAATATTTCTGTTGGTGCATGGTGTGCGTGGTTGCAGTCAGCCTACTTAACATGTGTGCAGAGGGGGAACAACATTAAATAATGTACATAATTATAAAACTACAGTATAGGGGAAGGGTTATGTGCATGTATCTGCTGGGTCTCATGTGACAGTGTGTTGTGCTTGATTCCTCTACAATAACAATATAAGATAACATCGCCGACACACCAGAGGCCTGTACTACGAAGCAGGATTTGGGGTTGGCGAGGTAACTTCAGGGGTAACGCCGCTGGGTGTTCAGTCCTTAGTTATATCTCAATGGTAATTTATGCTGCACACCTAACCTGGTTTTGTTCCAGATAAGAGATCAACTGGTGTAAAAGCACCACCTGCTGACCACTCACAGCTCGGTGCGCAAATCGTACAATAAAACAAAAGAAGTTATAGGCTATATACGTTATAATCCCGGCTAAAAGCAACACAGTTTAAACTGCCAAATGCAGGAAGAAGAGCTGGCAAAAAAATCTGCGACTGTGTGAATGCGTAAATTCACAAGTTTTTAATATCCCTGCTCCATATAGGCCGTGTATCTATAATTCCATGTATGCATTTCCGTTAAAGGAATGTGGAGGTATATTTTTTACACCGTGTATGGCAATATTTTAGGCTTATTTTTCAGCTGCAACCATGTGAAACGGACTTGGGGGCAAATAAAAAATAAATATAACAACATGATTCAAAGCATTCATATCTAATAAACACCCACAGCGCACATAAAAGTATAAAAGAAGGCGATGCGTACAGTCTGTGTGACTGTAAGCACACGATGTGTTGCACTTATATCAAATCAAATCATATATATTCACTTTGTATCAGCTTCTCGAGCAGTCGTGTGCTTACAGTCACACAGACTGTACGCAGTGTGTGTAGTGTAGGCCTACGATGTGGAGGATTATCAGAAAGCGAAAGCGTTTTTAGAAACGTTTTATTTGCTCCCAAGTACGTTTTAGGACTTAAGTATTATCATACACGTCAAGAAAATGAATATCTTATTATTTGGTAATCTGTGTTACTTTTAGCCTGGATTATGTGTTGAACTTCTTCTAATATTGCAGTTTGCTCTTCATTTGTAAAATATGACTCCGTTCATGATTGGTCATGCGCTGTAAACCCCGCCCCTTTTATGTGAACACGCTCCTCGCCAGACTGAGAAACCCCGGGTTCACTCTAGCGGGATCGCGTTTGTTAGGTTTAGTTGAGCCAGATAACACAAAGATCCTGGGAACGTTGAGCTCTAACTTTAAGGTTTTGTTAGAGGACAGCACAGCGGTTTCATCCCCCCCCCCCCACACACACACACTTGTTCTCAACTGGATTTCTTGTGACGTGTGCATTGTAGTGCATGTTGCTCTTCTGGAAAGCGTGATCACTGCTGGCAGCATCTGCCGGTGCCACTTTATGAGAGGCAGAAAAGACGACAAAAGACTGTAAAATGACATCTCGCAGTAGCAGTAGTTGACCCCTATCCAGGTTACATGTCGGTGCGGCTGTCTTTGAGTACAGCCCTGTTCCCTGTGGATGGCTACTATTACCCATAAAGCCAAAGTTTCATTTCCTCCTTAAATAAAACACGCCTCTCAATAATGCAACATCTGAAACCGTAAACCTTTTTTTTTTTTTTTTTTTCCAGAAGGAACATAAAGAAAAAGTTGCTTTAAATAATTAAAATTGATGACTTTTTCTGTGTCATTATTTAATGTATCACTCTTAAGTGTAAAAAGCACATTCATACTTCATGGCTACAGCAGCATGACATGTGAAACACCAGCGGCGGGTGTAGTCAAGTCGTGCGAAACGGACCAGACTGCCCCATATTTTCAAAGTCGGGCTCCGGATGGCTCGTTACACGCTCAGTGAACCCTGGGAAGGTATCAGGGTACAGTAACATACGGTCCCGCTGTAATTAAAGCTCAACAACTGGCTGACAGGCAGGAAGTGAACGGCAGGATCACACAAGCTGGTATTTAATCAGCGGGCAACAAAAGCCAAATGTAGATGCCTTTCGTAGAGTTATGAATAAAGGGTTATTATCACGGATGTGTTGATTCACTGATGACAAAAAAATGATGGCAACTCTTTGTTATTTTCTTATGTTGATCAGGCAACTAGGCTTTGTGTGTAAACTACTCATTTTCTTGTGCATGAAAAATAAACGTGCAAGTTTAGTCAACTGAATTTGTTTCATGTCGCTCAAGATTATTACTATTATGCAATGATTTAAAGCCGTGTCATGGAAGTGGAATTACTTGAAAAGACACAAATCCCACACAGTTTGTAGTACAGATGATTACACCTCCAATGCTAGTTAGAGAAAAAGGAATCTTTCTCCGCTCCAAATATACTTTTGGTTTTACAGTTCAGCCTCAGGAAGTGAAATTTAATCCAGCAGTTTTGGGCTAAGGAAGTTAGTTGGAGGGCCAGGCTTATGTGGTCCAGCGCTACGCACCACACTTATGGTTCCTAAACCCGCTTGGGACAGAGTAAATAACAAGATCATTGTTTGTTGCATGGGTGTACCTCCGAAGATTTGCTGAGATCAGGTAAATACAACTTGTTAAAAAAAATAAATAATGCACAATGTGTTTTGAACACAATCAAAACGAGATGTATTCATGTGAGGATACAAACTTCATTGTTTTTATTGCTAATATCCCAGATTTATTTATGCTACATTTACATCTGTTTTTTTGCAGTGTGTGTGAGCAACGTTTGTGTTGTGGTTGGTTGAGGTGAAGCCAAGTGCTGCAAAAACCTCAAACCTAAAAGAACATGTCCATCCACAGTCAAGTCCTAAAAACCTTTTTTTTTTTTTTAACTTTATTCTGCAGTATGCAACTTATTCATCTATTAATTTACATCAATTTGTTTAAAACCTGTTTCTAAATGAGTGTCCAGAGGGCTGTTTCTGGACATCTTGCCTCCTGCGAGACGTCCAGCGGGGACTGATCTTTTCATTATAATGTTCAATAATAATTAAAAGATTTGGATGATATCTCATTATTTCCAATCTTCTTCATCTACATTCACATCTATATATGCATATTAGTCCCAGTTATGACTTATCCTGATTTAAATAATTTTTTTGGGTGTGATATAGAAGATAACCTGCTTAATAATATGGCTGTATGGTTTAAATACCTCCAGGTTAAAGTGTTGATGTCACTTCTGTACTGAGCTGCAGTATTATCGATATGAGACTTTCACTTAGGGATGTCCTGATCACGGTTAATGATCCAGTATTTGTTTTAATTCTATTTTTGACGATATTTTCCTTTATTAAACAACTTACAGAGCACTTTTTAAAATCAGTGAAGCAGTTTCAATATGTTGTTTCATATCACATATCCAGAGGGTGTCAGCGATGCACATGTTTTAGAAGTTGATCACACGTTTTGGATGAAAAACATTCTGCAAAATACGCAACAAACGTGCACAAATGTCGCACTGACAACTGCCTGCACCTGAACGTGGACCAGACCAAAAAGACCCTGCACATTAGCACATCATGACTCATGAACCTCCACCCACGGACTCATCATGGACAACAAACTCAGTTTGGATCAACTCGTCGGCGACATCCATAAACGATCCCAGCAAAGACTCCACGTAAACTGGGAGCCCTCGGCCCACCCTGCTGTACTGTTGCCCCTGCTTTGTCACCATGTTAGCCATCTCCAACAAAAACAAAATTACCAGCATCCCACGCACTGTCTCCGAAATCATCTGGTTTTCCACACCCAGTTTATTAGACATGAACTTCAGAGCCATCACACGCATAGCACTCGCAATAGGAAATCCCCCACAAACAAACAGAGCTACAACGATTAGTCAATCGACAGCAACAAATAAATCGCCAACTATTGTGATCATCGATAAATCGTCAAAATGAATGTCATGAAATTTGGATTAAGACATCACCTTGGACTTTGAAGAAACTGGGATAGACATTTTTCACTATTTTCTGACATTTAATAGACCAAATGATGAGTCGAGAAATGAACTTGCATTAATCAATAATAAAAAAAACCTGCCAACAGTTCACATTACTCCTATCTGTTGGGAGGTGCAGCACTCTTACACGGACCTCACTGACACTGTTGTGAGCTGGCATAATTGAACGAATGTATACATGAAGGTTTTGTCTGTATGTTGCTATGTGTTTCCATGTGTATGTTGTGCAGATACATGAGTACATCTGTACGTTTCTGTGAACTGGCTGTGAAAACAAATATCTCTTTGGGACAATAATCTAAATGTAAAGCTCTGTTTTACTGACCGGTCTATGAGGACACAGGGGATTTACTTTTGTGTAAAAATTCATTTATGTTGATTTCTTTTGACTGGATGACAATGACAAACTTGAGTTGTGCTTCAGGAAGGGAACCTTTGTTTGTAGCAGATTTGATCGGCAAGGTTCAGGAGAGAAAGCAGAATATTTAGTTTGAGACCGAGCAGAACATTTTTACTTTACTTCGAATTTTTGTAATTAAATTAAATGTTTCAACACTGCAACTTTATTTGTTTTTGGTGTCTTGTAAACCCACACGTTGTGTGCTTGACACAAAAAAATAAAGAAATCAATCAAAACAAAATCTAAAATATCACTGAATGTAATGGAGTAAAAAGTACAATGTTTTCCTCTGAAATGCAGTAGAGTAGAGGTGTAGTAGTAGAGTTACTAGAGCACAGCTTTCAGGTACTTTACTTGAGTATTTCTATGTCATGCTACTTTACACTTCTACTCTACAACATTTAATTTTACTGCACTATAGAACATTAATCTGTTACTTTGCATATGCAATATGGTCGATGACGTTAAGATAAGACTTAATTGATTTATTGAAAGTTATAAAAGTACATTTTTCTACTTTGGCAGTAAATATTTAAATGCAGGACTTTTACTTGCAATGGAGTATCTGTACACTGTGGCTGCTTGAGCAGTAGAATTTTTATTATTTGATTAACTATAATTATTATCATTGTTTTCATTTATTTTCTTAATTTAAATTGAAGAGTTTTCTTGTGTCTGTGGCGTTACGTTTGTTTATATGGAAAAGAGGAACAGCAATGTCATGCTTGTTATCTTATAATAATAATAATAATAATAATAATAATAATAATAATAATGCTTCACAATAAAAACATTTGAAACAGAAATACTCAAGTACAGGACAAGTGTGTCCAAACTGAACCCAACAGTGGTAAATGTACTCTGTTACTTTTTGACATTACAGCAGACATGTGACATGTGAGTGAAGGGGTCCTGCCTGGTCTTAAATCACAACAATGGTGGACCTGAATAGAAAACAGGAGGGATCTCAAAAAAGCTTCAGAGGATTCTTGATCTATTGTTAGTGTGGCAGCTCCCCCCGCACACAATGGGCAGGAGGGAGGAAGTGATTCACCCCCTGGCTGGCATCTGTAACATCTTCAGCATTCACATCCAAGCACGAGTCCTTACTGTGCGAGAACACATATGAGGACTACTCTCAGGCAGGCATTTGTCAAGACTTAAAAATGTTAATTGGACTTTTCTTTGTGGGATCCAAAGCATGCATGAGAACAGGAAGTGAGAGCCGTGCACTTGCTGCATTAACACTTCTAATCTCCAGTGTCCCAAATCCGGGGGTTTTCAGCATCAGCGTTTGTCCCATAAAGAGAGGGAGGAATCGTCTGTCGGGATGGTTTTCTCACGCAATCTCAACCCAGAGGTCCGTGTTTCTCTGTATTCTCTGTAAACACGCTTATTTCAATTGATATGATCCAAACTGCTAATATATGGAATACTGTGAGCGGTGCTATGGATAGGTGGAGAGAGAAACCCACCTCCAAGTGTCTGTCAGGATTTACTGTCCTGCTTCAAAGCTCTTTGTTCAGAAAAAAAAGGTTTAATTTAATGGGTATTATTTTTATTTTTTGTATTACTGTGAGAGAGACAATATCCAAAAGTGACATCTGGCTGGGAGGATGATAAATCCCCCTCGCATCAAGTAGATACTCCGCTGAAATCCTGCGAGAATAAGGCAGATCGAGTTGCTTTTATTAAGCTATTTTAATTAAATGTCCAAACCCGAGGCGAGGGTTTAGGAGATGAGGCCAAAAGCGCAGAACTTACCTCAAGCAGACAGAAGCATTTGCGACGCATTTCCACACCTTTATTTTTCACATACTGTTCATGTGTGTCGTTAAATGTCTTCTTGTGACTTAAAAACAATGTTGTTGTTTTTGTGGTTGTTTTTTTTTTTTTTATCCACTCCCTTTTTGAGTTCAATTGTGCGAGGGAAAGTAGCACGAGTTGTTGATGGTGCCCAACAAATATGTTGCCGTTGTTGGAAATGTCACTTCTGTAAACAGAGAAAGGCGCGTGGTCAGAGAGAAACCAGCCAGGTCTCTAAATGAGCCGCACAGATGATCCATTCAGATGATTTCTCTTCAGGTAACCAGCTGTCCATTCGAGTCGTTTTGTCGCTCCAGTCAGTTCTTGTTTTCTTTTTTTTTTTACCGGACTGGAAACCGAATCCACCTTGGAGAGAAACGCACCATCACGCGGACACTGCCGTGCCCTTCACGGCTGGCCCCGGACCAAAAAGCCCTTCTGCATGCATGCTTTCCTCCGCCGGTTACACCGTCATGTCCCACCGCTTCATATCCAGCCTGTGAGTCCCGGCTGCGCAGAGCCGCTGTGCTCTGTGGTTCAGATCGTCTCGTCGACGCGCCGCCCACGTTGTGCCATTTAAACCGGGAGTGTGTGACGCGACTGAGAACTAACTCAATTCCTCGTCGAGTTAATTATGCAACGGCTCTCTACGCCGTTGCAGTTCCTAATCCTTAATCCCTTTGCAATCTAGACGTCACTGCTTCGAAAGTTAAACTGATTTTGGAAAGAGGAAAAGGATCAGAAGCGCATTACAGAAAATAAGAGAAGCTCATCCAGGAAGGGGAACCCTTTAAACATGTGTCCTTGTTTTTCAGCGGAATTAGTGCCAAGATCAGAGTTATCGGATTTGGCCAAGATGGACAGATGGTGTGTGTCAATGCAGTTAGGAATCCTCATGGGGATCTTATTCAAAAATACAATCACATGCAAAAACATGCTCTTTAAAAATAGACTTCAGAATTAAATGTGTTCCGATTAGTGCTGAAACAATTAATCAATCAATCAATCAATCAATCAACCAATCAGTCAGTCTGTGACAGTCAGGATGCTCTGTGGGAGTCCACATTACATCTGGTGGCTTATAAAATGTTTAAAGAGATGAGAGAGAACAAAATACACTTTTCTATTTCACAAAATGATGTTTATTATTATAGACTTTTCTCTCATTTTGGACTCTTTAAATTTGCAATAACATTTGTTTTGGCCACTTAGCGGCAGCAGAAACAGGCTGCAGGCACAACACTGACATATCATCACTTTTTAAATTAACTTGTTATGAAACAGATGTTTATTTTCACATCACGCAGATACTAAGCAACACTATCATTTCCAGCTGCTAAACGCTACACAATGTTCCCCGGCTAGTCTCTATCTGTGTCAGTCTGCTTTTCGTACGAAAGGTTGATCTGAGCCTTTCCTCTGAAAACAGCTGCCTGCTCAACCCTGGCGCCTACAAAATGACGTTCTGAAAGGTAAGCGCAGTCTCAATTACGTTTTGTGTTAAGTTGTGAATTGAAAGGAAACGAAACAAAAGAGCAGTAAAAAATTGAAAGAAAAAAGCCTAGAGTAGAGTTGTGGGACGTAAAAGCAAAACAATGAGCTGAAAGACGTTAAAAAGCTGAAAGGAAATACATAGCTCCATTATGGTTCATCAATAGGAGGAACACCTTTCATGTTGGACTTTGATCTATAGATCTATCGTATAAAAACTATTAATTATAGCAGCTCTGACCGCTAAGTTTCTACAAACATGAATAGGTCATTCTCATCCTTACTCACATTGTTTAATTTTAAGCTTTTGAAAGGTATGGAAACACATGTTATTTCATTTAAAAAAAGGAAAGGAAAAGTGGCAAATATTCTCTTGTTCCAACTTCTGAAATATGATGATTTCCAGATTTGCCGTCTTTGTACACTGAATATCTCTGAGTTGTGGACTGTAACGAGTTTGAAGATGTCTCCTTGGACTCTTGAAAGTTGTGTGTTCTTACATTATTGTCCGCTTTATAAGCTTTGTTAGTTGCCATCATAGTTGTGATTTACAGCATCGGGGGACTTCCACCCACCCGGGTGTTCCTGGTCCACCTTATTTTAATCTAAATTAATATGTTAAACAACGCATCATATTATCAGATGTGAAGTTCTGCTGGAGAGGGATGGATGAGGCTGGCATCTCATATCCTTACCATCCAAGTTTTGAGATGCTTTATGCACACTGCGCTAAAGCTTTCTTTAGACCCAGTGACGTGCAAAGAGGCATTATTCAGAAAATGCTTTAATCCAAGGTGACAGTGCCCTCCCCTGAGTGTGCCATCTTGTGAAGTGTCAAGTGTGGCAACAGGGAGACCATGGCAAACCGGGGTTATGTGTTTAGGCTTGGACTAATCAGTGTGCCTTGTAGGACACCGTGTTCCCAAACTCCTGTATACGCACCTGTACAAACGGCAGTGAGACTCGCATTCAGGTGCCGAAATACAGCGCATCACTTTAATCAAGCTAATCTTTGTCATGGATGCTTTAGTGGAATTTGTTTTGGTCTTGATGTGGATTTTCTGAGAGGCCACCTGGGCTTTTGTAAAACGATCTTTCTAATCCCTTATTCTTACAGCTGGCGGAGTCCCCCCCTTCCCCCTCCCCCTCCTCCTCCTCCTCCTCCATCTAATCTGAAACACAATTCATCTTCAATTTAGACATGTCACGTCCCCGGCACTGGAAACTCTATATATACTCTCCATGGCATCGAATGCTGGCTGTGTGTTTTTGTGCCGAGGGTCATTCCAGATGCATGGTCGATGACATGCACTCCGGCCCTGTAAAGGCCCAGATAAACTCGCTATTCTCTTCACATGAGTGCATTCGGTGATGAAAATGTGTAACCTACCGTCACCCCGCAAGATGAGTTTATGTAGTTGGGTGGAAGGAAGGCGGGAAGTGTCTGTTCTCAATCTGCTTACAAAGAGGAAAACGTTTGAGGTCTACGCAACTCAAACAGTAGATCAATAATTTGGTCAATCCACTGACAGAAAACTTCATCTGCAACTTTTTCAATAAACCATTAATCATTTGAGTCACTTATGAAGCAGAAAAGCAAAACATTTTCTGCTTCCAGTTTCTAAAATAGAAGGTTTTGCTGCTTTACTTTGTTTCATGTGTGAATTCATCGAATACTTTGGAATTTTGGGCTTTTGCTCAAACCAAACAGGCGTGCTCTGGAAGTTGTAATGGTAATTCTTTTGGCTATTTTCTGACATTTTAAAGACAAACCAATAAATCAGTAAAATGATCAGCAGATAAATCAACAATAAGAAAATAAACCTTAAATATTTAAAAACATGAAGTTCATTCTTGACCTTGGAAACTGCAGTTAGCGAACCTGCATTAACGTACATGCATGGAGGTTTGGTGGAAAAGGATAAGCTCATTGGAGCTCTCTTGGAATCAGAGAAATGATTCTGTGTGAACTAATCCCCCCCTTAAAGAAACACACGTACATGAACATATCAATTTTATGTGGGATACAAAAAATAAATCAGACGAGGAAGAGGTCGGGGGGGTGACGGGAGCTGCAGAGTAACAGTGAGAAGTGTCAGGTTATGATGTACGTGCTGTACGTTTGTATGATTATGAGTTTATGGCACTTGTCAGCTGGTAGCTACAGCTGATGAAGTGATTGTGAAGAATGAATGAAACAGCTGACGCCAATCAGCTAATGCAAGCAGGACTTCAGTCTTCATCAGCAGATTGAATTTGCTCAGCTGGTTGAAAGACACATTTCCACCCTTTTATTTTTCACAATTTCTTTACGTGTGTCATTAAATGATTTGAGAACATTCGATGTAAATATATTTTTTTATCTGTGTCTCTGTGACTGAGCAAACCCTATCGGCAGACAAGAACGTCCATATTGGACAGTTCTGCAGAACCCTGAAATTACGTAGAAAACCAAGGGGTTTTTGTTACGGCCAGTGACAACGTTTTAAATTCTTACTTTCCACATTATGTTCAAATGGCAACTTCAGTATGGTTAAGGTTAAAAAACATTGTGGTTATGGTAAATAAATGATGGTTATTTGGGGTTGGACAACTAAAACTCTGGGCTAAAGTTAGGGAAAGATTGTGGTTACAGTTGATAATAAGGCGAATGTTTTTGCAGGTCTGTAATGGGTCACAAAGTGCTTTAAGCTGGACTCGCTCCATCACCCCGACCCTCACATCCTTACTTTCTACCGCGCTACATGATAGCCACACTATACTGTCTGTACTGGCACTAAACTTTAGCATTAGACATAAATCATGAGGCGTAGAGATGTCCAATCTTGAATTCCCTGAGGATACTGGGCTGAACATTAATGTATTTCCTTAATTGTCTTTTTATGACTTAAAATCATAATTTCCTCTGATCCTATCTGTGTCACTGTGACTGAGACTATGCTTTGACGTGGCCAGAAGGAAACTAAACAGGGTCAACTAAGCTGACTCAAGCTGCTGACAAAGATGGGGTGACATGGTCAAAAGCTCCTCATCAAGTGTGTGTACCTTGAGCGTAGATTGTTTTGTTAACTGCTGTTTCCAAAGTCATGAACTCAGAAGTCAACATGGATGAGAAGTGCTCCAGCTGATCAGAACCATGCAAAGTTTGAAGCTCCACGTTTTTCGGGCAACTGAGCAAACTGAGCAAACTGAGCAAACTCAATATGCTGAGGAAGACTGTGTGGTATGGTTGAAAGCTCCAGAACTAGCGAGTAAATGCGCCTGGATTCAAGACCGTTTGTCAGCTGTTTCTAAGGTCAAGAATTCACTTACAAGCTCAATTTCTAAAACAAAAGTCGTGCTGTAGTGGTGCTCAGATTAATAACAGAGCAAACTCAATTTGCCTATGAAGACTGTTTGCACAGTCAGAAGCTCCAGAACAACCTAGTAAGTAGACCTTGAGTAATTTGTCCACTGCTGTCAAGCTCAACCTTTAAGGCCGAAAGTCTGGAGGTGCCCAGATTAGTGGAAAGCTTGAGCATCTATATTTTCTGAACAACTGGGCAAAAGTCAAATTGCTGATGAAGACCATATGATATGGTCAAAAGCCTCAGAACAAGTGAGGAAGTGGACCAGAAATCAAGAACCTGTAAGCCAACATGCACAAAGAAAAACATGGAAACTTTGAATGCCAGCGTTTCCGAGTTAACGGAGCAAACTCAATTTGCAGATTGAGACTGTTGGAATCGAATGCTCCACAACAAGTGAGGGTCTTTCCCTTTACTAGTCCTTTCCTCGCCTCCTCTGCTCGTGTCTAAGTCCCACCCAAGGGAGATGCGAGCGGAGGAGGCGATGAATAGATGTGAGGAGAGAGGCGTTGAGGCAACAGGCATTTGACAAAATGAGACATCCTTGCCTCGGAGCCGTAATTTTAAAACAACTTCAATTAAATATGACGTTTGGCACAAATGCGTCGTCTGTCCATTGTTTTATTATAGCCTGTATTTTATGGTCTCTGTCAGATGAGCATAACAGTGTTCATGACAACTTATATATTTCCTTTGAATTCAATTTACAATGTGGCATAATGTGACAAGAATGCTTAATTTCATCGGCCTACTTTAAAAAAAGAAATAGTTATTTAACACACACAGACACACACACACACACACACACACACACACAGCCGTTTTTATTGTGTGAAGCACTACAAATGTTTGTGTAAAATGTACTCTACAGAAAAAGAGTGAAATACATTATATTTTCATTATCATTATATTATAATTTGACGTTAGCAGCTGTTCATAAGGCTTATGAGGCGCTACAGAAACGATGAATGGCGGAAAGTTTGATTGCGCATCTGACCATCTTAAATAAGTAATACAATTTGTGAATTCAAAAGACACAATTACATTTCTAAAGTCCACAGGTGCCGAAAAGAGTTCCATTAATGATCCTCGCCTACAGCTCCTCCGGCACTGAGATCCATTGCTGGGTCACGAGCTGGAGGCTCAAGGAGCGAGGAGACAAGGAGGCACAGAATCGAAACATTACAGAAGCCCTGAGTAAGTGGCCCTTGAGTATTTTGTTAACTGCCGTTCCTAAAGTTAATGAACTGTCAAGCTCAACTTTTAAGCCAGAAGTCATAGAGGTGCTCAGAACCATGGAGAGTTTGATCGTCTACATTTCAACTCAGTCTGCTGCTGAAGATCGTTTGATATGGTAGAAAGCTCTAGAACAAGCAAGTAAGTGGACCTTGAGTGGACACAATTTATTTTTTTCAACTACTGTTTCTAAAGTCAAGAACATTTGTGTTAACATGGACAAGAAGCCTAGATGTGCTCAGAATGGCGGGACGTTTGAATCTGTACATTTCCCTGATCAAAGAGCAGACTCAATATGCTGATGAAGACTGTTTGATAAAGTTGAAAGTTCCAGAAGAAGCGAGGAAGTGGACCTTGAGTATTTTGTAAACCGCTGTTTTTAAGGTCAACCTCCGTCAAATGAAACCAAAGGTTTTCAGATTAATGCTAAATTTGATCGTCTACATTTTCATATCAGCTGAGCAAACTCAATTTGCTGATGAAGACCGTGTGTTAGTGGACTTGGAGTTTTGTGGAAAATGTTTTTTTATTTTCTTTTTTAAATACATCAATTGTCGGCAAGGAAAAGTTGAATTATCATAAATTCATTCGTCCAATCACTGCAGCAACTTCAAACACTTAGGAAGTGATAGGAAAAACTTGTCAAGTCACTTGAGCGAGACGGTGACCTAGAAAAATGCATCAGCTTCATATTGAAGGAGTCAGCATGTGTGTGTGTGAGGCGTGTGTGCTCGTGCTGATTCTTGTTTTGAGTTTTTGCCACATCTGTGCACTGTGTCTTACTGGCACTTTCAGAACACAGAGCTCTCCCAACAATAACAAACACAAAGCGGCCCAAAACACACTCGTCTCCGCAGAATATTCTGCAGGCGCAATCAGGACGGATGTGTGAGGAAGAAACAAAGACAGCAGAGAACAAGGAACAGCGGTTCTGCTTATGAACAGAGGGAGAACGACATAGTGCATATTTATGATGTGCATGTTTCCTCACCACTACATCTCCTCTCTTCTCACACATATATTTCACCTGGTAAACAATTTCAAGAGTCAGTCCTTGAACCGGGTTTGTGACAAAGCCACTATGAGTTATTGGTGAAGCCTTCGGAAGATGGTGTATTGATTTTATGACGGGTGGATGTAGTAGTACCTTCACAACATGACACAACTCTGTGCATGCTAATAAGGTCGCCTCACAAAGACGGCCTTTGTGCTTTAATGCACCGCTAACCTTCGAAAGACACAATAGGTTAATTTACAATGCCGTTCCTTTTTAATTCAACATCGATAAGTGTCTTCGTTTGCATTTCTCATCCACATGCAAAGCAGCCATGACATTTACGCTGCGTGCTGTAAGAGAGCACAGGATTATTGTTATCTGATCACACAAAAAAAGTGTAGTGGTCTTCATCGGAGCATTTAATTTCCGTTACTCTTCAGCGGATTACTTCCTGACAATCATATTTGGGGGGAAGGACATTTGTTTTTTGCAATTTTAGTGACATCATCATTTTACACTCTTGACATTTATGGGGATGCAGTGGTGGTTGTGTAAGATGATCACAACAAAGATGAAATTGCAATCTGTTTGCTGGAATAGCAGTTATTGTGTAACTGTCCAGTGGTTCATGTAACAGTAAAATGATGTGCATTTTGGATGTGGCATAACACAGCAGGAGTTTACACAAGGAGTACACAAACAAAGAGAAATTAAGATAAAGATCCAAATAAATGTAAAATATGAATAGACACTAAAAAAATATTAAATTAAATTAAAAACACAAATACAAATATGAATAACAAATAAATAAATAGATATTGAAATAATGAAAAATACATTTAAATTAACTCAATTAATGAACAAATAAAAAGCGCAAATACATCAAAACATAAAAGTACAAATAATAAACAAATGCAAATTAAAGAAAACACATTTAAATACAAGTATAAATAAGATAAAATTATTTAAATATTTAAAAATAAAGATTGAGAATTGATAAAAAGTCAAATACAATATTTACAATGAATACTTTTGCAAACAAGTATTTTGTATTTTTTATATGTAATACATTTTAATCAATTTGTAGAGATCTATTTTAGGATTCATTCTTCTGTTGATTAGTGTAAAAACATGAACATTAAATCTACTTTGAGTCAATGTTGTAAAACAATAAAAGATGAATACCTTTTGAAGATAACGTACAGTACAACTACAAACAAATAAATATACAAAAGAATATGCACATTCACAGAATGACAAATGTGCCCACAGGGAATTGAAGTGACTCTGGCCTTAATTTATCTGGACACCCAAAGAGTGTTTATGTCCTACATTCATCCATTACGGTAATGAAGCCCCAACAAATGGACGACAAGGTGCAGCAGGTCAGTCTCCTTGAACCTTTTCTAACAGATCTGCTTCATTTTTTCATCCATCTTTCATCTGTCAATTACTCTTTTCTATCTGTGCCGATCAATATTTCCATCCGTTCATCCATCTAGCGTCTGTCTCGTCCTGCTCACTGCCTGTTTTCATGTTAGAAAATAAACTGTAGTTGTATCCTCGGTAATAGATGCTCAGTAGTTTACTCAACAGTGAGCAGTAAATTGAGGTTGCGGACACATAATGATCATCATTTTGCAATTTTTGGTATTTTGAGTCACACAGTGGCGTTACGTTGTGGGATTGTTAGCCATTGTGGAAATTCTCAGGGCATTACAAGGTGGATACATTTGCACGCTCAGAATATGGACACACTAATAAAATGTAGGGTAGAGGGTAAATATACTGCACTATATAGTTTCAGATACAACCTAATGCTAGCAGCTCTGTGAGGCTTGTTTGTTGGTTTATCTCAACCACACTCACGACATACAGTTCAACGAAACAACAAGGTAACTCCAAACCTGTCTGCTACAACACATAGCTCCACATCATTTTACATCACTTTATCACCACTTACAGATCTAAAGTACTCAAGCAACACGCCTTCTCCAATGACCAATAAATAATAATGAATAAAGTTAGATAGTTCCACACGTCAATATCACATCCTTAGGAGAGAAAAAACCTACAGTGCTGTACCAGCACAGCAGGGATTTGAGCTAAATGCTAACACTAGCATGGCAACGTGAGCTCACAGTGATGTTTATCAGGTGTAATGTTCACCATCTATAGTTATCTTTCTAAATGACATGTGCTAACTAGCACTTAACATTAAAATGGAAGCAGAGTTGTACTTGAACGTTGAGTCTAGTTGCTTTTTTTATTTTTATATTCTTCTAATTATGTATTTATTACCTTTCTCTATGTATCTGTACTTATTTCTGTCCTTGTGCTGCTGCAACACATACATTCACCCTAAAGGGATCAAGAGGGGCTTATCTTTCTCTCATCTCATCTTATCTCATCTTATCTCATCTTATCTCATCGTATCTCATCGTATCTCATCTTATCTCATCTCATCTCATCTTATCTCATCGTATCTCATCGTATCTCATCTCATCGTATCTCATCTTATCTCATCGTATCTCATCTTATCTCATCTCATCGTA
>CALSBV010011050.1:3677211-3696556 GCA_943590825.1 Bovichtus diacanthus | reverse complement strand
CAAACCCCTCCACCACGGTAAGGTGATGGTTCTCGGAGGGGATATCAAAAACACATATCAAAAACATAGCACCAATAATCTCTAAGTTCCAAAAACACGTGTTTTAAGTCTTCTTGTGGATAAGCACAAAATATATTTGACCTAACTGCCTGTCCTCAGTTAAAGCAGGTATTACTTAGCTGTATTTATATATGTATACATGGAGAAATGTGTGTGTTTAATAGTATGTATGCAGTCTTAAAGGACACCTTAATAATTAATCGGATAAATAATTATTTCAACACATGTCATGTTTGATCTTATTTGAATTTGAATTAGCTACACACTGCCTGACACATGTGATCAGGTAACTGCCTTTGACAAGATGATGTAGGGTCCCTTAGTGTGAATACTAGAACATTTCTCTCATCATTTTCTTAATTATTTCTCATATCTTATGCTTGTGCAAAGTGAAGTATTCATTATTACAGTAACACATAACTGTTTTATTACACTGTGAACATCCCTTTCATTTTCTTGGGACATTTTGTATGTTACTTGTATATCCATCCTTTGCCCTTTCTGTTGCCTTGTATCTGGTGTATCACCTGCAACCGTTTATTTAGATTAGTTTTCCCGGGATCTTCCCTCAGTCGACCCCATGCACTCGCCCTCGTGATTCCCATGCTGAAGACAGTAAAAGGAAGGGAGACAGTTATGTCCCCCGAATTTGACAGATCGCCTGACCCTGCGAGTTATAATAAAAACCTCTGAGTCTGAATGGGAGGCTTGTTATGATGCGACATAATCCTGTGTGACCGAGAGTTCAGTCCTGAAACATTGTCCACTGGTTACTGATGAACTCTGGTCCTTTTACTTTTTTATTATTTTATTTATGGCTGCTGATGCACATTCTTAGCAATATACCATAATAATTAGAATTTTATGAGCTTTAGCTGAGCAATAAATTCCCATTTTAGAGTTAGTAGATGATATGTACAGTCACTTTGTTAGTCTATTGATCCCCGTCCTATTTTACAGTGTTTACAAGTGTTGTTGTCAAGACCACTCAAACCGAGAAGGACTCGTAACCAAGACCAGAGAATGACACAAGACCGAGACTTTGAGGGGTTGATATCGAGTCAAGACCAAGACCAGTGCGAGTCCCACACTGACACGCTTAAGATCAAATGTGGAACATGCGAACTGTAACACATCTTAAAATGATCTGAAAAATCCACAGCATAAAAACACCCACAGAGAACAAATGAAGATTCCTCTTCATTCTCCTCTTTTAATGCCAAATACTATATATATATAGGCAGTGTGCCATGAGAAATGTCTTGATAAAATGATCAAAAGGCATTGCAGAGGTTTGTTCTTGGAGAAAATGAGGGTGTGTGGGAATTTGCCGTTGTTTTTTTAATTTTTTTTTTATTCATACCCCCGCATTTGTGGTCTTGACCGGTCTTGAAATAAAATCTAGGGTCTGAGACCGAGACAGGGCCGAGAAAAAATTCCAAGATCTTCCAAAAGTTATCTTGAGACCAATACCGATGTCAAGTACCTCAACACTGGTGTTTACTGCAACAACAACTAAATACATTTTTAGTCTGGGACACTGGTGTCACGTTGTGGACAGTATGGCCTCGCTAAGCTAACATAAAGCGCTAAGCTACATCCACCATTGAAGGTGGAGACTCGGGCGGAGGGGGGGCTTTCAATTTTGGCAGGAAAAAAAGGCGCTCTGGGTTGGACAAGATAACACAAGCAGTTACTGGACGTTATCATAAAAAGAATGAATTTGTAAAAGAGGCGCGTTAAAGCTGAAACAAGGTGTTCAGTTGCTCTTTAATGTTGACATTTAGATTCCATTCCATTGAATGTATAGCATTCAAATATTTTACTTCAACAACCATCTATCTGAATTAATGTGGTTTCAAATTTGAGGTACCTAATTGGACTGAGTTCTGATCGATCCCATTGAAGCTTTCTTTTTGTGCCTGCTCCAGCATTATTTTTGCTTCCATTCCCAATGTCTCTTTAGATAAACTTTAATTTCTTAAACACAACAACCATCTGCTTTTGATCCATTGTATCAATCTATAATGAGCAGAGTAAATACTTTCCTTACATGACACTTAACCTTTGTTCATGTTTTCCACGAGATGCTTCCAGTCTTTAATACATGCCATGTTTCTGCTGCCCGTTGCTCAACAGTGATGAGGGTTTTTTTTTCTGAGATGTCACATGAGTGCAATTACTAAAAGAAGCAATAACAATCATGTGAAGCGGCCCTCCAGAAGAACAACGGTTTATTGTCCGACGAGGGAGTTTCCGAAACCTCCATCCTCCCCTGCTGGTTCTGGATTGCTTCCTGATCTGAGTGCTGAAGGATGTCACGCACAAACGTCCCTTTAGTCGTGGCTTTAACAGCCTGTACATTTATCCTCAAATCTGTGTAAATCTGCCAGCACAGATTTGATCTAACGCTGTTCCAAGATGTTCCAAGATCGCTCATTTCCAAAACCCCATCATCTTCAGGAAGCCATTAAACTACTACCTGTTCACCAGGTGTACCTTAGATCACTTGTTATGGTTTTAGTCATGCTAGGAGTGGAGCTCTACAAATAGTCAGACTTATCATATCTCAACAACTATTGGACGGATTGTCATAAAATTGGTACACACATTAGTCCCCAGAGGAGGAATCCTTTTCTCTGTGATATTATATTTGTGGTTTTAAGTGAAATATCTACTACTATTGGATGGATTAACATTTGGCTCATGTTCCCCTCAGGATGAATTGTAATAACGTTGGTTATCCCTAAACTTTTTCATCTAACGCCATCATCAGGTTGAAAACTTTAAGTTGTCCTTTGACTAAATACTTGCAAACTAACAATGAGAAGATGGTAAAGATTATACCTGCTCAACATCGGCCTCACAGAGCTGCCAGCTTTTTCACGACACGACAATCGTGTCCAAAAGAGTTCACGGTAACGATATCTTTGACTTTGTTTATTGTGCAGTTTGTCTCTTTTTTTGGCAAATGATATGGAGAGAGAGGGTCTGTAACTGTAACTCTACAAAAGCGTATATTTATTATCCGCTGGATTGTTGCACGTTATCGTCATGTGTGTGTTACTTAACATGATATCAATATTTTCAGTTATCACCAATGCTAGTATATCGTGACACATCTAGATTATTTGTCTTATTTTGAAAACCATGTGGTGTGTTGTGAAAGTATGTGTGGCTACAAATGTACTTATATCTGCTTATAACTACATTCTAGTGTGTGAAAAATGTTTTTTTTTTTACGTCTGGCTAAATATTTAATGGGCGAGTTTAAAGTGTTACCAGATTATATTTTTTTACCTTCCAGTTGCTTTGTGTTTGAGTTTAGTTTTCAAACGTTGCTCCTCGTTGACCATCAGTGTCTGTAAAGCTGTCTCACATGCAGGAGAGTGGATTTCTGATGAAATACCAGTGAGTGTACGTGTACAACATTTTTTTTTTTTCACGATAAATCTGCAAACACCTCTCCATCTTGCCAGGAATAAAATACTTGTGAAATATGACTTTTAAGTTCAATACAAAAAAGGATGAATATGACTTCCAATTGGCGAGCGGTGAAAGTAGAAACCTGGAATCAGCGCTCATCTCTTCTCTAAGTTTCAGCTCTGATGTAAGAAACAGACCACAGAGGGAAGTTTGAGCTGCAATTAACTTTGGCTGCTGAGCTGCCTCACAAAACAACAACGAGGAACATTTTCCTCCCCAAACAAACAAAAAGTGCATACTTTGAAAGCATTTATATTTCATTTGACTAAGATCCTGGTCAAAAAAAGTTAAAAAAAGATAAAAGTAGCAATACCATAATTAAAAATACTCCACAAGTATAAGTGCTACTGCCAGAAAGATTAAAGTACTAAAAGTAGAAATACTCATGATGCAGGCAGTGGTGGAGCGCGACTAAGTACATTTACTCAGCTACTGTATTTGAGTAGAATTTGGAGGTACTACTTAAGTATTTGTATTTTATGCTAATTTCTACTTTTACTTCACTTAGTTGTTACTGTGCAACATTTTACCCACAAAACATATAATCAGCATTTAAATGTGATACTTTATTGCAGATTAAACTACCCAACAGTATATAAAGTCAGCAAATTCCAATAAAAATATTAAATAAGCTTTACTTTACCCCTAAAATGGAAGAAATAAAATGTCTCTGCTGATAAGTGCATGAAATGTGAAAGTCAAACAGGCAGGATATTTGAACATCAGAATGTATTTTGGTTGTATATTGACAGACTGTATTAGTATAAATAAAAAAATATGTAGTATTGCTTTTGTTCCTGTTTTGTAAATATGGGACAGAGGAATGTGTACTGCACAAATCATCTGCTCAGGTTCAGGAAGTTCAAGAAACCGTCAATTCATTCATTTGTTTGTACTAGTACAAGTACGGAAGTACAATACTCAGTGGTGGAAAGTAACAATTAGTCAAGTACAGGTACAATTAGTTAGTACAATTTTGACGTACCTCTTACTTATCTTATATCCATTATATGTCCACCACATGTAATTTAAAGCTATAATTAATAGTTACTTTGATTTTACACACAAAACATACAATCAACGTATTAAATATGCATTGCAATTTGCATTGCAAATATGCATTGTTATAGGCCTATAGATTCTAGGCCTTAATATATATATATATATATAACATAGCCTAAAATGCTTCTAATAAAAAACATTTTTTTCTTTTTTAACTTTATTTGTATAGCCTATATGAGTCCTTCTTCCAACAGAACTTGAGTAAATGTAAACGGCTTTGCATTTATACAGCACTTTTCCAATGTTTTGCGATCACTCAAAGCGCTTTACAACACATGTCAGCATTCACACACATTCACACACAATCACACACATTCACACACATTCACAGGCTGCCATACAAGGTGCCACATGCTCATCAGTGGTAATGAACGTCCACACATCGGGAGCAATCCGGGCTTCCGTATCTTGCCCGAGGACATGTTGACCTCTGACCGCAGAGTATGGAACCGCTGACCCTCCGACCTCAGTGGACAACCACTCCACCTCCCGAGCCACAGCCGCCTGTAGGCTACCTAGGTACATTACACTGGCCACATGTGTGCACATATTTTCTGTAGACATATTGAAATCTGGATTATAAATGATATAAAAAATTTAAAAAATGTAAAATGAAATTCCCATGCATCCTGACCCATGTTCTCTCCGGTCTTTGAATACAGATTAGGAGCTGTTCCACTTACGATCAGCAGAGGGAAACGTTGAACCCTTTTTTTTCTTTCTCTCCGGTTGGGCTCAGACAATAAAAACAAGGCGAAGCCCCACACAGACGGACGGCAGCAGCATCCCAGCAAGCATTCAAAGCCCGAGCTAAATGTCTGAGCAGTGAAGAGCGCGCGGATCTGCTGCTGCCTGGGAGAAATATGGACACATGGCCGCCGAGCTGGGACTAGAGATGTAGTTGCAAGATGCCAGCCAGCTACATCTCTCGTTTGTTGCTCCTCTTCGTCTCGATCTGCGCGGTTCGAGAGGCGCTGGCCAAATCTCTTCCAGATCAGGGAGCATTTGGTAAGCTCGCCATACCGGGGGGATGCAGCACAATGAGGAGATGGGAGTGGTTGCATTTAAAAAAAATAAATTTTTAGGGCTTTTTCTCGACAAAACCGTCGATTGTTTTGCACCGCTGTCTTATCGTGTAGCCCGATAAAAGAAAAAGAAAAGGGGATGTGTTGATAGGGGATGCTTTTATTAAGCCGCAGCCGCTCGGTAACGTTAGTTTGATGCGTATGGATTCAGTTTTATTTGAGGTGATATCACGCAGAGGGCCACGACAGTGTTTGTGCTCTGATACTGTACAGATGTGTGGTGTGTGAGAAAGGCCTGAAACATAGTGTACTGTGCCGCCGGGCCTCACCTGCTCTGACACAGGCCTGCATGTCAGGGGCTTTCTTTTACATGTCTCCTGCTTTGCACGCCAATGTCAGTGGATGGATGTGTGTCCCTCACGAAAACAACAGACACGTTCGTGTATTCATGAAGCCCAATAATAACGTTCGCATGAGTAAAACAATATTAATGTCGATGCAGCAGCAGCAGCATTGAAAGCACCAGTGTTTTTATTATGGTGTTTCATTTTGAAGGACATTATATAATTACATTGCATTATTCATGCTTCAAGCTTTTTTTGAGCTGCACGGATGGTCACAGACAGTGCTGGATTGTAACTAAGTACATTTACTCTACTTGTGCTTCTTATTTTGTGGTACTTTTTGCTTCTACTTCACTGTATTTCAAAGAGAAATGTTGTACTTTTTACTCCACTACATTTTTCTAACTGCTATAGTTACTTTGGATACTATAAACTAATAAAAGATGATGCAACATAGATAAAACTACCCGCATGATACAAAAGAGTAAAGATGTACTGCAACATTTACATTCTACTTAAACACAACATTAGTAATAGTAAATATTACAATATAAATAATAATATAACAGACAAAAATGGGCCATACTGCGTAATGTGTGCCACACTTTAAGTGTACTGTACTTTTATTTGTAATGGAGTATTTTTACATCACAGTATGTATTTGACAGCTTTGGTTACTTCACAGTAATGAAAGCATGTGTGTTTTACAAACAATACACAAGCTTAGCTTTTAAAATATGAAGCTTGGTTACAGATTAAACTACAAACTGTATGTAAAGTTCCTAAATATGAGCTCCACCTGCAACATGAACTAGCAGCTAACACATTCATATGTTTATGATACAACACATAGCACTTACGGTATGAGTACTTTTACTTTTGATGCTTTAAGCACATTTGCTGCTAATGCTGGCACCAGACTAGCACCAGACTTCTATTCGTGGGTAATGGAGTAGTTCTGCATTGTGGTATTGTTACTTATTATTTGAGTAAAGCTTTTTAATGCTTCTTCCTCCGCTGGCCAAAGAGCAGTTTTTGAACCTATACATTGGGATTTTTCTGTGCTTTGTTTGTCTGTTAGAGCCTAATTTAGATTCAATTGGAATAGATTTTCCTCCCCAGGTGCTGCACGACTGATTAGATGGTGAATTAATTGATACCTCAGAGCTCACCACATCTCCTCTCCTGAGTTGCAACAGTTCGCAAGATGTTGTGAAGCAATTGTCGTCTAAAGAAATCTGCAGTTTTGCATGGCAGCAGCTGTTAATTGATCAGGCAGAAAATCAATCAGCAACTAATCCGATTATTGATGAACCTTTTAAGTCTGTTTTTTAACCAGTACAGAATAACTACTTCCAGAATAACTACTTCCAGCCAGCCTTCCATTATTCCAGAGGTGAATATTTGCTGCTTTTCTTGGTCTATCTGTGATAGTACGCTGTATGTTAGGGGGTTACTTTTCCCTCTTTTCTGATATTTTTTACTGAACAAGTGATCCATTAATCAAGAAAAGAATGAGCAGATTCATCGATAATAAAAAAATAATCATTACCTGCAGTCCTATTGTGCTCTGATTCTAAAAACCATAGTATGAATTTAAATTATAAGGATTTATCCCAGCCCAAAGAAGTGTTTACGAGTTTTAGGAGAGTTTACAGTCCACTAAATCTCAGCTGAATTTATTTTCAAGTGGGTGAAAACTCCCAGACTCTCGATGTGACACTGTGACTCTCAGTGTTTCTGTCAATGGAGCTGCTTCAAGCCCAGATTGAGGAAATCCTCTCGACACACACACAAGGGAGCTTTTATTGAACCAATTATGGTAATGGCTGACAGCATTTACACATGCACAATGGATACGGACACACACACACACACACAAACCCACACACATACATGGTGTTTATGATCTGAATGCAGCCATTAGTGAGACTGAGTGAAGTTCTGCATGGAGGGGTTTGTCACTAGACGCCTGGAGGGTTTAGAAGACGACAGCTCGTAGCACAGCGTGTATCCATGGAAACCTCCCCCCGCGTGACCCACATCCACGCTGTCCAAGAGGCAAGATGAGAAACAAAATGTTCCGGGGGCTGGACAAAACACGGGAGGATAAGGGGCAGAAAGAGCCACATGATGGATCTGTGATGGGTGTGTCTGTGATGACTACAAACCTCCACATCATAATATTGAATAATATATATGTAATATTGATAATTGATTATTCTGCACCAGAGGTTCATGAGGCAAAGATACCGAATGAGGCGAAAGGGACATGTGCATGCAGCTGCTCCAAAGAAAACAGGAAGTATTCGTAGTTACTGTAGTTTAAAGCCATGAGCGCCCAAAGTTGCGTCAAAATCGTCAGTCATGAATCTGAACGCAAAGACATGACGCACATATTTTTTATTCCAGTGTGACGTACACTTTCAGAGGACATCATTATCTCTGATGTCCATCTTGAATAAATGTCCATACATCTGCTTTGAAATCGTACAACAAAGACGTTCCTTCTAACTGCAGAACTTGCCTGAGAATCAACACGTTTTTAGGTTTTCCTCACTATCAAAGTGATCCGGTGATCCCCGTCTGTACATCCATGGGTATACTGCAAACAGGAGCTGCTAATAGCTCATTCGGCATACTTTGAATTGTGGCAATTTGCAAAATGTAAAAATGATTAAAGGCAAAACAAAACTAAACAAAGCCCGCCAGATTATGGGAACTGTAGTTCTACAATTGAGAGCTTTATTAGTGTCCCCTTGTCTACACTGTCTGTTGTCAGCTGCTGTTCTGTTTCATGCTAAATTGTCTTCACTTTGAAGGCCATTTTAGACGAGATCATCACACTGCTGCATAATGATGTTGTCCTTGTAAGACGGCCAAGGTGACTTGATAAATCGAGCCGTACTCAGGTGTAATTACTGCTTTAATACGACAGTATAATCTGACTACACAAAGTCTTAGTCCACTCACTTTGATTGCATGTGTGACAGAACAGCATATACTGTTTGATTATTGCAAAAGATTTACCTCAGGAAAATATTAAGTCTGTTCGTTTTAGTACTGAAACGAATTGTTTACTTCCAGGTAATTCCCAAAAATAATAATTTTGATAATCAGTTAAGGTTTTTATGAGGCAAAAAAAAAAGCCATACGTTCACTGTTTCCATCTTGCCAAATTTGAGAATTTGCAGATAAGGCTTTATTACCAGATAATTGGATAATCACTAATCATTTCTTTATGTTCCTCCAGAGGTGCATATAAAAGTCCAGGTGTTCGACAACAGTGACCTGTCACCGCTCGCGGACGCTCAGGTGGAAGTCCAGGGTAACCAAACCATCTTGGCGTCCAGCAGGGCCGGCAGCGATGGCGTCCTGAGAGTGAGCTTCCTGTACCGCACAGGGACATGGGTCATCATCACAGCCTCCAAACAAGACTACGTCACCAACTCTGTGCCCTGGCACTCCAGCCGCATCCCCCGTAAGTCACTGAGGAAGAAAACGCAGTTCATTTTATTAGGCATGACGAGCACTTTCCCCCGCCTCTTGTTATTCCGCCCGATGATTCTATCGAGCTGTAAAATCTGCCTCTTAGCAATCCTCTCATTGGCTGGCTGTGCAGCTATTGTCTCTCTTCTGCAGGGCTTTAAAGGCTTACATGTTAAATAGTTTCCTCAAAAAAAGGCCTAAGGGTATTAAAAAAGTCTTACATGTTCTGTTTTTGTATGGGATTGCAGGCTGTCGGTAGATGTTATACACCTATAATAAAAAGTGAGATTGATGTGACAGTGGATTGTGCTGCAGGAGGCTGTTGTTAATCCTTCTAGTCGAGTTTCAGCACCGTGAGGCAGCAAACACTGTCACTAGTTCGTTGTCTTATAAGTGTTGATTTAGCATTTTTTTCTTATCAGGGTCCAGGTCACATGAATTTGATGAACTACATCGGGAATTATTGTTATATATTGCCGGGAAGTACTGAAAAAACACGATATTGTTTATTTATATATGTTTTATATATTGAGCTATTGTTTTTACCATTCCATTTTTATTTTTTCTACTCATTTATTTATTCATATCATCATTTGGGAATAAGTTGCTCTTATTATTTTCTTTATAACATGTTTGTCTTCCTTAAAACTAAAACCAATAAAATATATAATAATTTAATTTTTTTAAGAATTTAATGCCAGATCTCTCCTACTGGTTTTCCATCAAAGGCAAGTGATTGCCCCAAAAAGTTTGAGTAATTGATAACGGAGAAACTCATTTGTTTGAGTGAAATTGATTTGAATGCTAATAGATTAGAAGTAACAATACAGTAAATACAATAAAAGACTGACTATTTACACCTAAAGTCGGCAGTAAAATAAACTTTTTACCCAACTGTTTAACTCTTTAAGTTACAATGACTGCCTGTTCCACTTTCATTCTGTGGTCTTTATCATTCATTTCAGTCAAATATTTATGTTGAGGAAAAACTCGAAATGTCTCGTTTACTATACTTTGTTGAGTGAAATACATATTAAATGACCTTGATGTTCTGTGCAGAAACCCTGTCTCAGCATTGTTACACCTGGAAATCTGCTGTGCTCATTTTGGAGTCTCTTCCCTTTTTATAGTGTATGCATCAGTCAGCCTGTACCTCCTGGTTCAGAGGCCAGGAACTCTTATTCTGTACGATGACGTCCTGCAGGTGCTGTCTGGGTCACCAGGTAAACAAGACATTCTTCTCTAAAGAAACATCAGTAGCTGATGAGAAGTCGTGCGTGCTCGCTTATCCTGTCATACTTTCAATTCATCCCGGATTATTAGCTTACTCCAAAGTGTTTCCTCTGTCTACGTTTATTTTCTAAATGATCAATCACAACAGACAATTGAACAAAATGTAGAGCTGTTGGGTCACGGGGGTCCTATTTTGGGGTCTTGGGAAGGTGAGTTTGACCCGTCAACAGTTATTCTGTCATCACATCTTAAATTAGTCTGCCTCCTGCTGAGAGTGAAGATAGATTCACACCCCTCTCCTCTCCCACGTGTCTACTCAGGCAACCACACATTTCACTGCTTAACATTTACATGACCCTGTGTTATTTGCTGCCGCTATCACCATAGCAACAGCTGCAGCAGAGTACTGTTGTTTTTTTTTAACAGTTTTTACAAATACAGCTCAAACACATCCACCTCCTCGTATCTGTAAAACACTAAAATACATCTATGTTTACAGCTTATTTAGAGATATTAGGACATGAGCTGGTTGTAGGATTTACAGACTGACTGTTTCTCTGCAGGAGGTCGGAACCAGCCGCTGGTGCAGCTTCAGAGGAAGTCGCTTCAGCTGCCCTCCGACTACAACTACACGGCGCTGTCTGCTGCGCTGACCACAGCCAGGACTCAGTATGAAATTGGTGGTTTCCCGTTTCTCCTGGGCCAAGAGACCAACAGTTCAGGTGGGTCCAGATTCTGGATCATGAATCGTGACTGCGCCTGTTACCCTGGTCCTGCCTGACGCCCACGCTAATATACTATATATATATATATATATATATATATATATATATAGTATATTAGCATATATATATATAGTATATTAGCCACTGGGAGACACTGGGAAGCTTATTTGACATCCTCCTGGATCCATCTTTTTAATATTTGTTCACATCATCATTTCTGTCACATAGATTGTCTATATTGTATTTTTAACTATGTTGTTTGTTCTGTACACACGTCACCTATTGCACGTCTGTGCGTCCTGGGAGAGGATCCTCCTCAGTCTCTCCCTGAGGTTTAGAACATGTTTCAACCTTTAGTTGTGAGGTTTCTTTTAGGGAGTTTCTCGTTGTGCGGTGCGAGGGTCTAAGGACAGAGGGGGTCATATCCTGTACAGTCTGTAAAGCCCACTGAGACTAATGTATAATTTGTGATATTGGGCTGTATAAATAAAGTTGATTTGATTTGAGTTGAGAGAGATCAGCCTGGTCTCCTAAAAATGGCATTCGCATACAACCAAACTGCATTGTCATTTACGTTTCAAGGGAATGTTTAGGTGTCCTGAATGCTTTTAGAAGTGTAGTGTACACGAAATTCAGTGTCTGGACTGCACATGATAACTTTCAAATATTTTGCACCTAGATCTTGATTGACAGAAGTCAAATAATGTGATAATTCATGGCCATTCACAACTGGATGAAATAGCCCAAATCAATAATTTGAGCTAATATTATAAGACAATATTAGGTTTTTGACAAATACTGTATATTTATGTTGGCATATATACTCAGCCAGTTTATTTACACCTTTAGCTAAAACGTGTGTCATCTAATACAACAGTCCTGCAATAAATCCAACCTTCATGAAGGTTATAATATAGTTGTATTAGACTGCATCAGTTTTAGCTAAAGGCTTACTTAATGAACTGGCAGCTGAGTGTATCTCAAATATTTAAAAAATAATGTGCAATACATTTACAGTATGTTTTATAAACTCCATGTTTATGTACAGTGCATTTTTATATTTTTCCTAATCTAGTTTATTTAATTATTTGTGTGGGTGTGTGTGTTACAGATATAGGTTAATATCCATTTAAGGGATCCTTGCCAAAAATGTGTTTCTATAAAAATAATGAAAAATAATTACATTCTAAATGATTTTTTCTCTGAAATGTCGATATTAACTGTCCGAAATAATTTCTCATTTGTTACCTAGTACAATATATTTACATTAAACATTGTATTTAACATTGCAGTAATGTGACAAAACACATCAGTGAGTAAACAAAATGATGATTCATAAGTGTCAGAAATGTCAAGGCGCTGCTCATTATATAGAGTCAAATACTGAATGTTTAATATATATTGAAAGAATGGAGAAAGGAGTGATGGATTGGCCTCAAAAGTCCACCAGGTTGTAAGAACACAACACTTTACAGATAAAAGAAGTGTTGAAGCTGATGCCTGTGACTTCTGCTCTTTAGGTGCAGAAACAGGATGGACAGACTTGACAGCTTTGGCCTTGGTCAGCATCCAGCTCTTTGACAAAGATGGTCGTGAGATCCAGGTTTCAGATCCGATCCATGTCTCTGTGCCGCTGCCGTCCGACACGCGCAACAGGATGGCCACAAGCGTACCTGCTTGGCTGTATCAGCCTAAAACAGGTAAGGGAAGAACAAACTAATTATTAATCTGTATTTTCTGTATTATCAGTATGAGATTTTCTTTGGAATGCATTCCTTAACTATATGCAGCATATCTAATGACAGTGTTAAAAATATACATTTCTGCAGGACTGTGGGTCAGGAACGGGACGGGTTACATCAAAAAGGACGGCCCACAGTTTGTGTGGAACGTTGTGGTTCCTCAGATGGGATACTGGTTAGCTGCCTTCCCTTCATCTTCAGGTACCGTAACTCATCTACACACTCCACTCTGCTGTTTGTGCAGTTATTTATTTTCAGTGTTGCTGCTGTGCCAGCAGATGTTGTCTTGGGAGAAAAAAAAAGGAAACTCAGACTGTAATGTAATGTAAAGTCCATAACAGCATATGGAAATTGGTACAGGGAAATATTTTATGTGTTGATGTTCTTCTCATAAAGCTATATCAGGCTTTTAACACTTGTTAAAAGCCTGATATAGCTTCTTCCTTTTGCTATAGAGCTCCATTGTTGTCAAAAAACTATTAAATATAATATATTATTTTATTTTGGTATGCGGTCAAATAGTCTTTTATGTTGAGGAAGGTTCCTAGCTGAGCGAAATTACCTGGAAGTATTTAAGTGCCAGCTATGATTGAATTCTCTAAATGCTACGGAAAGGTGCTTCAATGCTCCCTTTAGGTTACACTGGACCACCAAAGGAGAGGAGATAATGCCATCCGACAATTTAAATAGACGCACCATTCGGCCGTCAAGTCTTTAGAATGATCATCTTTCTGCCATGAATTGTCTTGCAGGATTGGCTCTGTCTCATCCAGGCTTGAGGGACATCACCACCTATCACACCCTGTTCCTGCTCTCCATCCTGGGCTCGCTGGCCCTGCTGGTACTCATCCTGCTCTGTGTGCTGCTCTACTACTGCAGGTGTGGGGAGCGTAGGCGCAGGTCTCAGATTTAGGTTTCTATTAATAGCAAAAATGACAGAATTGCAACAGTGATTTTGGTGGTGATAATTGAAAAGACTTCTATACGAATGTGGGTCAATTTAAGATTAGACTCTTCTTGTAATCCCCATCAGATAACAGGTGTTATTTCATTTCTGACCTTCAGTGTCTGTTTACCTTTTAGGCGGAAGTGTTTAAAACCTCGTCGCCAGCAAGGGAAACCCCACACGCCCAATCTAAATGGTGCAAAGAGAGACCAGGGAACATCCACTTCACGACTCAATCTGATCTGTGGAGGCCATGTTGAGTCTGGTCCCTCTAATGACAAATCTGACATGTCCCCATCTCGAGACTACCAGAGTTCAAGAGAGGACTTAACCAAGCATGTTCCAGCTCACATGCTGCGACATGCAAAGGGAAAAAATGCTTCAGGTCCCCAACGGGGTGAAAGCTTCCCCATGAAGGTTACACGTGCCACAGAGACCAACAACCTGGACAACCCTTTGCTGCATGAAGACTACAACCGGAGCTACAGTCCCATGGAGGGCAAGGAGTCTGAATATCACCGACACCACAACGCCAACGACAATCGGGGATACTCCTCTGATCCCCCATCCCCGCCTCGCTTCCAAGGGTACGTGCCAAGCCAGACTGACAAACCCCCCGAATATTCAGCAGCAGCTGCAGACAGCCTTGCCAGGCCAACCTCCCTCAACACCCAACCAGGTCAGATTATCTTCTGCAGCTCCATCGACCAGATGAAGGAGAACATGTACCGGAGCATGGTGCCAACCCTGGTCATCCCAGCACACTACATGCGCCTGCCCTCCGAGTTTTCTAAAGATGGCAAAGAACAGAAAGACCAAGATAAAGATGGTGTACAGATGGGAGGTGGCCAGCAGCATCATCACCACCACTCCCAGAAACAAGGCCAACAGCAGCAAGGTGGATCCCAAGGTGACGACTCTGAGGATCCGAGCTGGGCATCCGACTCCTCTGGGGGACCTGTGACCATCCCAGTGCTCTTTAACGACTCCACCATGGCTCAGATGAATGGAGAACTGCAGGCTCTGACTGAGAAGAAGCTACTGGAGCTCGGTGTTAAACAGCACCCAAGGGCGTGGTTCATCTCCCTGGATGGACGTAATAACGCTCATGTGCGCCACTCCTACATAGATGCTGGGAATGACCTCAGTGGCGGAGGCGGCGGATTCTTAGGTGGCCCCAGCAGCGCTGGGCGAGACATCAACCTTGAACCACCTTTGGAAGCCCAAGAACGCAAGTCAGCTATTAACCGGAAGGGAAAAGACGAGCGCTGGGGGACGGGAGGACGAAAGGGCCACGGTGTTAGCAGCAGTGGTGGGAAGTGTTACTCCAAGCTGGCGTATCCCGATCACAGCGAGCCCAGCAGCAGCGAGGGACGGCCGGTCTCACCCGAGGAGAACTCCCTCACCCCTCTTCTGGATGAAGGTCCCTCCTCTCGAGGATCCACCATCCCTAGAAGAGGACGCAGTCGTGTGAACAGCAGCCGCAGCAGCAACAGCGAGAACCGCCGCGACTCCATGACCAGCCCTGAGGATGATCCCGACGACAAAGATGAGAACAAGAAGAGCCCCTGGCAGAAGATTGAAGACAGGCCTCTCATGGTCTTCCACCCCAGGAAGTGAGCTATTTGAACTTACTGAACACTTTTAACAATCTTTTCACAACAAACGGAAGAAGATGCTGTCACAGAGAGAGCGATCACAATAAGCACAACCAGGCTTCACTGGTCCAGTTTAAGGTTGTTGTTTGACCTTTGTATTTCTGGTGAGGTGCTTTTGCACTTTCGTAGTCTCACTGTCAGTTAATCCTCCTGGTTTCCACTGAGATGATCTATCGTATACTGAAACGTATCCAGTTTATTGTGAATTCTGTCACCTATCACATTACTGAACCATCGTCTGAGCCATTGCATATACTGACATGGAAATAGCCATTTTATAGAGCAAAATATAAGAATGGAGCACTTACTAATAATTTGATAATTGATTGATTGATAGTTGCCAAGTATTTGGAAGTGGATGACATTTTTTATGGGATTGATGGGTGAATTAGATTTCCTTCCCTGGACTTATAATACACAAAGGCTCATATAGATGGTAGAAGATTTGCGCCTGTGTTTAGTTGACTACTTCCCTACCCTAAACTGTAACTAAAATAAGTTTTCTTTAAAGGAAGCAGCTTCCTAAGCTTGAATATGTAGAGAACCTATCAGTTGTACTTTTTTCTTGAGCCCCTGTGAACGCAATCTCTAAAGTCCAACATGCGACTTGCATTTTGCTCCTTCAGGGATGTACTTGATATCCTCTCCCTCCTGTGTTATGTTCATGTGATCAAATTACTTATTCAGATAGTAATGAATCGAAATGTTGAGCATCATCTTTGAGTCTTCATGTACCCTCTCTGTCATTGATTTATTGCCAATATTTGGACTTTCTGCCTTTCTCCTGTTTGATCAACAGAGACTTCTTTCTTTTCTTTGTCTGTTGTGTAAATAGATTCCCAGACATTTGAAAGAGCATTTGGCTTAGAAAGGTTGCATGCATATGAATGTATGAAATAAACAGAAGGCACCAAAAGCCCCCCACAGTTCCTGAGGCTCCTGCCTAGACAACCCCTAATTGCCAAGAAACGTGTGTAAGTCTAAACATCATAAACACCACTTTACTTGAAGACATACCCATTTAATATTCGTCTAAGATCTACAGGGGTTGTTTTCAGACAGGACCTGTACCACTTCTCTCCTGTAAGTGCCTTCTTTCACATAGGATCGAGTGATAGGCATGCAGGTCCCTTTTTAAAATGCAGTTAGTCGTCACCAGGCACTAATAAGCACACTGCATTGTGGTAACAACAACACGCGTCACTCTTGGTAGCATGTCTGCCAAAACTGACAACATTTCTTGCGGCTATTACGTCCTTTAATATCTTAATTTCTTGTATCTATCCTCTTTTTCACCAAACTTGTAAATGGTATGATGAACTATATGAGATTTTATGTGTATACGATGTGCATGTAACATTTAGAATAGGGTGTTTTTAATGAAACTTTTTTTTTTTTTTTTTGGAAATTGATCCAGGATGTTTGGCACAAAAATGTGATGCACTGACGCATTGAATCGTGTTGCCAAAATGAACTCGGTTATATGAAGATACACTGACTTTTCCCTTAATCCAGTTCTAACAAAATTCACTTCCGGTCGTAAATGTTTACAACGACAACATACTGACAACACGCTCCCGCTGATACTAGCATCACCACTGCCTATGACGCATCAACAACTGTGAACTTAAATCTGTCATCTAGTAGAGAAAGCTCACCAGTTTAGAAAACTTGAAGATGTTTTTTTGTTTTGTTGCAGTTTGATTATGAAGTAAAGGCTGTATAAAGGTCATGCTGACTTGTTGGTCCTTTTCACCATTTGCTTGCTGTTCATAAGCCTGTGTCAGTAGCCTACAGTACAAACTGAAAATGTGATGTAATTCAAAGTCTGAAGAATAACCATGAAGCCATGAAATGATTCCTACTGAACTGTCGTGTCCACTGCTGTAAATGTACGTTTTATTTGGGACCATCTATGGAATTATTATTATGAGTTGTGCAATTGTGGCTTTCCTCTCTTGTTTTTGTTTTACACGAGAGAATCTGCTTTCTCAGTAGATTTTTGTGAATTTGTGTTTTGGATAGAGATTGACACAAGAACGGAATCCTTCAGAGGACACATTAAACCTGTTATTAAACCATGTTGTTGGATTTTTGATAGTACAAATACACATGAGGGTGAGGAGGATTGAACTGTAGGCCTTCATCCTGTGCAGTAAATCATTTGCTTCATAAACCTGGTCAGTTGTTTGTAAACTGTAAATTGGTTATTTCTGTACATGAGACAAAATAAGAATAAATTTGTTCCCACGGTCAGACAGTGTGTGTGATTTTATTTTGATAAAGAGACACTGAAGTTATGTGTTGAATCATTTAATCAACATATAAGAAAAGCTAAACTATCTAAAGGTAAAGGCTTTAAATAAACAATAGTACATTTGCTGAGGTATTGATGAAACCATTTATGGGGAATTTGACTGTTTATATTCTATGGTTGATGTTTATTTCTATGGTACCTTTCAACAACAAGGCAATTGAAAGTGCTTTACATAAGACATTATAGCACACACTTGATTTATGCTATCCACATCCAAACTTGTGCAGGGTCTTTTCATTTCTATTTTATTGTTATCGTACATGTTCTTTGGCAGTAATTACTAAAAAGCTCCCAAACTAGATGGATAAGATAAACCTTTATTGACCCCCAGCGGAGAAATGCAGGTGCTGCAGCAGCACAAAAGACAGAAAAAAGTACAGATAACTAGAAAAAGTATAAGAAATGATAACTGTTAAGTATTTAAAATTTTAATAGAAACTATGAGCAATTAAACTCATAATTACAAGGCAAGCAGTACACATACAGTGCATATGGCCAGTGCTGTACTTGCAGTGAGTGCAGCACTATATCTAACGTAGTACGACTGTAATGTAAGATCCAGATCGTCTGCTGGTTCAATTTTGACAATTCTTTATTGAAATCTTTCTCTCACAAGGCCCCCGATTTCTGTACTGTAATAGTACCCCTTTCACCAGTAGTGGAAGAATTACTTAGATATTAGAGAGATATTTTACTAGAACGTTACAAGTTCTGCATTCAAAATCTTACTTAAGTAAAAGCACAAAAGTATAAGCATCAAAACATACAGTGTAGTGTAGAGTACCAATATGCAGAATGGCCCATTTCAGAATGATATATATTATATTTCTGGACCTTTAATTATCCATGCATCAATGTGTTTATCACTTTAATGTTGGTACATTTTATTTAAAATGTAAAAACCTGTATGTAAATATGTATATGCACTTCTGGGTAGCTTGTGAATTTCCCCTGTTGATCAATAAATTCTGATATAATGATATCAGGATTTATTTGATGATTATATGTTATATTATCAAAGTGATACTCTTAGGTCTTTTATCTGCCTGTTTTCCGCATTTCCTTAATCAACAGACTATACATTCAGAGGGCCAACTTACTTCCATCAATCAAAATATACAAATGCTTTATACATATTTTTTTAATTAAAAAGGACTTTAATTAGTAGAGATTTACAATGCTTTCATTGTAATGCAGCTCAATTTGCAAGCATAAGCCATCCATCCATCCATCTTCAACCGCTTATCCGGGGTCGGGT
>CALSBV010011050.1:3577326-3617211 GCA_943590825.1 Bovichtus diacanthus | reverse complement strand
ATATATATATATATATATATAGTATGAAAACCAAAAGTAAATATTCAGGTATTTCACAGGGTTTGGCTTTTTGCTGAAAAAGCTTTATGATAGAGTAAAACTGTTCGCTAACACAAAATCACTTGGTCGATATTCTGTGTTCCTGCCAGACTGTGTTCTGTGATGACCACGTCCACCGCTGCCCTCATGGTTTACTGTGCAACATGGAGGCTGGAACTTGTGACGACCCGTCTGGTTTCTTGCCTCCCTTCCGCTGGATGGAGAAGGTGCCGACTCTGACTTCAGAGGTGGAGGACGAGAAATGTGACAAGCAGACGATGTGTCCAGGAGGCACCACCTGCTGTAAGAACGCGTCTGGGCAGTTAGCTTGCTGCCCTTTACCGCAGGTCAGTATCTCCTTCACAGTTTGAAGGCAATGTGAGGGGGGGGTGTCTCCGCAGGTCAGATGACACTGGTGTGTTTGGAAGTACTGATGGTTGAGGGTATGTTTGTTCTTGTAAAGTGTCAGTTGTAATAGAGGTATAACATGGGAGGAGTTATTACAAGCTTCCAGGATGTAATATTCCTGCTCATTTTCACATTAGATAAATTTCACACCTTGGATTAAACACCCCTGGTTGAATCATGAGAACAAAAGATAAACAACTGTTGGAAAATATCTGGTTCTTTTGATTTTTTTTTTTAAATAAAAAAATAAATCAAAGGTACAAGAAGCCTGTGGATACAAATACCTAAGAAGAGAAGTTAGTTAAAACTCCCAAAAAGCATTTTAGTAAGGAACATTTAATCAGTGCTTAAAATTATGTTGCGTACACAGCTAACGTTGAAATAAACATTAAACTTTGTAGAAACCAGATAAAACTCTGTGTTTTGAACCTAATTGCAACGATGAAGCATTCTGAATTTTTAACAGCTTTGATGATGTATTGTACAGACCATAATTATGAGCAGCAGCCAACAGGTACAAATGATAAACATTTAAGTCTTTTAATTATAATTCCTTGTTAGAAATATTAAGAATTTCTAACAGTTTTATATCTCCCAGTTGGAGAAAGAACTTCACTGTCCACAAATCTTTGTCAAATTGGCCGGACCATCGCTACATTAAAATACAACGTTATCATTAATACAACTGATAATTAAAAGTAGATTTTATGCTGTTTGTTTTGCTTATTAACAAACTGCTTTAGCTGCTGAAATGCTTCTTGTTACCGTATAAAAACATCTTATTTAGGCTTAGAATAATGTGCATTTTCTTGTTCCTGTTTTTCCCCATTCTGTTCGTCAGAGGTGTGACTGACTCTGACTGGCTTCTTTTCCATAATGGCGCTGACTAAGGATCGTGGTTATCATTCTTAGTCATCCATCCACCAAACTGAGTAAAAAAAAAAAAAAAAAAAGGGGACAAAGAAGAAATAACTAAAATTGAAGGACTAATAGTAAACCTTTTAGTATCATGAAATCACCCAGGAGAGGAACATTTGGAAAATCATTGAAATCAAACTTTGAAATGAGAATTTATTTATAGTGGGGGAGAAAACAAGCTTCTTGAACCAGCAGCTTTTTCCCACTTTGGAACTTTATAACATTATGTTTCAGATCAGATCAGAGACATTTAATCTGATTACTGAATGATCAAAACTGATGGGTTTTTGGACAAAAGAAGAGCAGGAATCTTTCAGATCTGCACGACATTCTTTGACTTCTATGTCATTTGTTGGAAGTCCTCTTGCATGAACTCCCTTCCATCTGTTGAGCTGAGAATCTGATGCTTAGAGGGATTTCAGGCGGCTTTAAGAAGCTTTTTTTTTTTTCTCTCCTTCTTCCCAGGCCGTGTGCTGTAGTGATCATGAGCACTGCTGCCCAAAAGGCTACAAATGTAATATGGCTGAACAGACGTGTGACAAGCCTGGCGACCTCAGCCTGCCATGGCTGCAGAAGATCCCGGCGCTGCAGAAGGAGCCCAGCCGGGCTATTTCCAGTCAAACTCGGCCGGCCAGGAACATGTGTGACGCCCAAACCAGCTGCCCCAAAGATACGACCTGCTGCTTCATGGACAGGACCCACAAATGGGGCTGCTGCCCTCTGCCGAAGGTACCTCATTATTTAAACAGCCTCATACACAAAGCTAATTACGTGTGCTTTTTTTGATCATTCCGCTACGTTTGCTGCTCTTCAGGCGGTCTGTTGTACTGATGGAAACCACTGCTGCCCCAGCGGTCACACCTGTGAACCTCACCGCTCCTCCTGCTCAAAGGGCCCCCTTGTTGTCATACCCTGGTTTACCAAACTGAGCGCACTGACCGAGCTGGGCGCCGTGACGGACGTTAAATGTGACAACAAGAGCAGCTGCGCTTCAGGAACCACCTGCTGTAAACTGCAGACAGGAGATTGGGGCTGCTGCCCGCTGGTCAAGGTTTGTTCGTCAGCTTTTATTTTACTAATTATTTCTTTGCTTACGTCAAAGTTGCGTGATAGAGCATTTGTGCTGCATTCACGTGGTGCCGGTATAACTGGAAAGATTTGTTTTCACGTGTTAACATCATATCACGCAGAAACATGGAGGACTAAAGTTAATGTTGGGTTGATGGCTCTGAGCAATAACACATCTTCTTTGTAGCGTCCATGTTGTTTCCACGTTACCACTTAAAGCTCATGAACACACCGAAGTCAGAAGACAACTTCCCAACTGGGGAAATGATGGGACCTTCCGAGGAGCACATGAATGTAGCATTGGACTTGGCGAAGGTCTAGTTTACTTTAGGATTGGTCAAATATTACTTTCTTATACCTAAAAAAAAAAAAAAAAACAAGGAAAAGACACAAACACTTGTGTTTATTGTGCATTAGAAGCAGGCTCAGTACTAATACTAATACTAAGCATTATGAAAGTATTGACAGTATGAAATGTTCATATCAGATCATAGATTCTTGTTCCTTCTTGTCTTCAGTCGGTTTGCTGTGCAGACCACGAGCACTGCTGTCCTCAGGGCTACACCTGCAACATGGAGACTGGAACATGTGAGAAGAAGAGCCGCAACGTGCTCCTCCTCACCCTCCCTCAGACCAAAGTGGTGAAGACCGAGCCCAGAGACACCGAGGACAACGCAGACGTACCATGTGACAGCACGGGGGAGTTTCACTGCCCCAAGCAGGACACGTGCTGTAAGGTGTCAGCCACAGCGTGGGCCTGCTGCCCCTCACCCAGGGTACGTTCACACTTTACTCACATAAGCACTTCATATTTACTTTAAAGAGAAATGTATTCGTTGAGCACGTTTACAGTGAGACCTCCTCTGGCTCGGCCCTCAGGAATGTGGATAATGTGACCAGTGAACATTGTGTCACATGATCCGAAAGCGTCCCTGTTTTCTGCCTCGTTGAACATGCCGTGTCCCATTTAGCATTTAATTCTGTTCATTGATGTTTCATAAGTCTAAATAGTACTCAATGTGTTCTTCACATGCATGGCGAGAAACTGGTAGTAACTGGGATCTGATTTTGATATTATGAAATCAGTATAATGTATAAAATATACATTAGATGAATACTATTTAGATAATCATTGTTAAAGGTGGTTATTCATTATGTTAACTCAGCCTACAGACGCACAACATCTCTTAAGCTTGCAATAAGTTGATACCCAGTAGTCCCATTTAATCAGATATTTACTTTACTTAGAGGTATGTTCACGGAAATAATTTGAGACATTTAGTTACAAATATAAAATCATTATTTCTGTGTGTTTCTAGATGGCGATAAACAACAAATACAGGGCGATTTAAATCACATAGAAAAATATGTGATTTAAATAAAGCTTGACTGCATGATAAAATAGTATTGTCTACGTGCACTTAAAGGTTCAATGTGTCATTCTGAGCCACCTGCTCCACAGAAATAGTGCTCAGTCTTTCACCTCTAAACTGGGTCCATACGATCTCTAATGTTCATATTTTAGTTGTAGTAGTGTGGCATATTTATTGTAATCTCATCTATTCTTTATGTTAAGTATTGCATTTACTCCTGTGTGATGCCTGTCAGTCACTCTGCAGGGCAATAATACCGACATTCAACCAAACTGCTGAAACTCTGATCTCCGGTCAGAAAACTCTGCTGTGTTATAATCTTCATGTGATCATCTGTGTTTACTGAGCACTGATGTTAACCGGGGCTGTAGTCCGAGTAACGTTGTGTTAGTTTGGTTATTGGACTAAATCCAAAGTGGCAGAAACTAGAAAACGACCGCATATTCGTCTCGTCTTCCCCGTGGCGGCGCAGCCAGGAGAGCAGCCCGCCAGGGGAGCCGCAACCGTCAGACCGAAGAGACTTGAGCTCCGTCAGACGGAGCCCCAGCCCTGCAGTCACAGCGCGCTGCTGGACCTGTGTAACCGCAGCAACAGAGAGTCTGCAGCTCCCCGCTGCTGTGGCTGAACTCCAGCTAACTGCTAACTGAAGCTATAAAACAGACACGGACATATTACATGGCTGTAATATTTACAAGCGAGTCCAGCACAATACATCTATGATCGGGCAGCTGTGCTTCTTCTCCCTCTGTACTGAGGCAGACTGCAGCTACACTGACTCACTATCACCTCTAGAGGAACAAGTGGTATTACAGCCTGGGCGGAGTGGAACTGTAATTTCATATCTCTGCAACACGACACACAGACGTCTCTGACACGACGTCAACACTGTTCCCTCTTCACACTCTGTTGATAATGTTAGTTCATTGTTTTAAGTTTAATTCTTCCATATCTTACACATTGAACCTTGAAGTAAACTGGTTACAGTCAGCTTTCTATAGCAGTCCATCAGTTTTCTTAAACATGTAAATGGAAAAACTCTGTTTCCATAACTGATGGTACAGGATTAGAGAAACTGGAATTTACCTAACGGGAGTATTTATCAAATCTAGATTGTTTTGGTGTGACAACAAGGTCTGTGGATTATCTTGAGTAACCGGGTCGTGACATTGCCGTTGAGTTTTTCAAATTTGAGCACCGCAAGCCATCTAGTTCTATTACATTGGAGAGAAGGCAGACATCTCTACAGCCGATATCGCGCAACACTCGGCAACTCACACCAACACTCTCTAGATTGATAACTACAAAAAAAAAAATCTGTATTTTTTCAAATGTGGGGTGAACTGTCTCTTTGAGCTATGAGAGGCCTCTTTGAATAGTCTACTTACAGGGCATTGAATATTGTTTTATTAATGTGACCTTATAATGAGCACATTTCATTACTATATTAGTTTAGCTCGTGTAGCAGAAACCTTCCGGTTGGCTTAGCACCCTTTTGACTGGAAGGCTAAAAAAAAGATAACTGGTGTTGTTTGTCTTCTGACAGGCGGTCTGCTGCTCTGACTCAAAGCACTGCTGTCCTGTAGGATACTCATGTGACCTGGAGGCTGGAGGGTGCACCCTGCACACCCAGCTGACCTGGGACACTTTGATTGGTGACAGAAGGAAAGACTTTGTCCCACATGGACTTTAAACCCACACCAAGGTGCACTGATCTTCTTCCATCTTGATCCATAACATCCATCTACAGCTCACTTCCTGTTTGCTTATTCATGGAAGTGTATTTATTACCAAGTTTGTGCACTCTTGAGTTTCTTGCTGGTAGGTGTGGAGGAGACTCGGTGGCAGTGTATAATAAAGTACAAGCACTTTGGTACGAAGCTCATCAGGTGACATGACGGCCTCATTCACTGAAACGTGTTTTGTTGTTGCAACGTATATTAACTTGAAGTGGAAAACGGTGTGCGGAAGTTTTTTTTTATATATATATTTTGCACCAGGCAAAAAAAACGCTCACTTACTGGATTCCAACACGTAGATGTTACAACCATGAAGTTCATGAGGCTCCTAAAGGATAGCGTTGGTGTTATTCTATATTTCTCTTACTGTCCACAAATCCCATGCAAGGAGCAAAACCAAAAATGTCTCAATACTTTCTGACTCAACCCTGAGCTCATTGGTTGCTACTGAAGAAGAAAACTTGTAAAAATGGGTCACAAAGTATAGTGTCATATTTAAGTTGGACAGAGAGTTTCTATTTGATGGTTTACGAGTTTCATGTTCATGAGTCTCTTAGGTTCTGGTTCAGCCGCAATCACTCTATTTATCCTCCCAACACACAAATAAGCCTTGATATGCAGTTGGAAAATGACGAGCTCTTAAAAAACAGACACTAGAACGTAATTAGTTTGTGTTTCATTGGGTCGTATTTTTGTGATGTAAGAGGAGAATTATGGGGGAAATGCTGCACAGACTGCCATGTGCTAAGTGCAAGGTAAATCAATTAAGTTATACAATTATTATATACCTTTTTCTACCCAATCATATGGTTCCCTTGCGGCCGAGTAGCACATTTCTATGGCCTGGTACCAGTCTGCAGACCAGCGCTTTGGAACCTCCGCAGTAGGTTTTTTTCCAGGGCTTTTTCGCTCCCACATAAAATACATTATGCAGCTTTAAAAACAGGTCACAAACATTGTTTCATTTTTAATTGAGGAGGAAATAGTGCATTTGTTGGGGACTATTTTCCGCTGCGGAATAATTCCACATTTGGTGTTCTAGTGAATATTTGGGAGAGCAGGGCGGTGTGTGTGTGAGAGAGAGAGAGGCAGAGCAAACCAGGAAGTGATGGAGAGGAGTGAGCAGGATCAGAACCAGACATGAACGTAGATCCATTCACAACCAAATACTGAGGTTGAAACACAGAAGTCAGTTATGATGATTGTCAAGAACCTTTGTCAGATCCTGCAGCTGAAACTAAACATGGGACAATACTTGTTTGAAGATGCGTTCATTGTTGGTTTTGGTCTTTTGGTAGGATTTGTCGACAAAAAAAATAAAAATAAAAATAGAATATCACGAGTTTTATCCTTAAAGCCCACTTCATTGTTTTTGTTGGATTTCCCAGTGCTGTTACATAAATGTGCCTGCAGCGTTATTGTCGGCAAACACTTGATACGATCTCAACATATTTGACTGAAGGTGTTTCTAAGAATAGTTATTTGCCTCTTTGTGGGCCCTGCTTGGTGAGGAAAGCAGCATTTCCTGTTTTTTTTTCCTTCATTGGCACAAGTTGACTGTTATTCAGCTCATCTGTGGGGGCAACACACAGGAAGTTTTCCTTGTGTTTGAACAGCAGTAACAGTCACTTTCCAGCCATTTTCTTTGCAGCAGCTGCAGATGCATGTTGTCATTGAGTTTTCTAGCTGTTTGTAGAGACTTTGGAAATTTCCATACACTAAAAGATTGTAGGAATACTGCTATTGAATTATGTAATTGGGTGGATGTTTTCACAGAACACAGGTCTGTGTCAAATGTTTTCTTTTTTTTTTTTTTTTTATTATAAAAGACCTCGGTCATGAGGAAATTATAATTTTATTAAATCCACTTTTTCATGAGTAAAGATTGGACGCAGAATTTGAAATAAATTGCCTAAACATGCGCTCACCATCCAGATCATTTTTGTCACTGCTACTTTTAGCTTTTAGATACTTGTCTTGGTTTATTAATGTTGTTTTTTATTCCTGCTGTGATTATGTATTTTTTTGCAGCCTTTCAAGGAAAATTTAACTCTGAGGAGGGAGACGGGGGGGAAATAAAGTTCTTCAAAATATCTGTTTGGTTGCTGTGATAATTAAATTCAGCGAGGTCATCCTTGAAGTATCAGTTGGCACTCACACAAACACGCCTACACACTTCCTCTGGCCTTGCCCCTCCATATCCTTTTACCCCCACGCCCACTCCCTCCTCCATCTTTCCTAGTCATCAGAAAGTTGTTATGACGACCAGTGTAAATAAAGATAGACGGTGGGGGGTGTTGTGTCCCACTTTGCTGTCAGCTTTGCAGGCTGTCTTCATTTTATCATCTGCCCTCTGGTGGTCAGAAACAAACATGGTGGCTCTTCTGCTTGAGTTGAAAACAATGAGCTACACATGCCGTTTGAGCTCTAAATGGGGTCAGAGACTGCACTCCTGTGAGGCCCCATTGTTAAAGATCTACAGGACGGTTACTTATTGCAGCTCCTAAACACAGACTGGTGTCTTTGTAGAGTAGAGACATAGTAGAGCTGGCTCACTTCACCTTTAAGTTCATTTAAATAAGAGAGTTCAATTCAGAATACTTCATTTGAGGCAAGCAAATGTTCAAATACAAATACAGGTTTATGTACATAAAAAAAAAAAAAAGAAAAAAAGTTCTTTGTCCTGTGCCCCTCCTAAAAATCCATGTAAATGTTAAAGTTTGACATTTTAGAAAATACTTTTTGGTTTAAAGTAAGTAAATAATGTAATGTATATTGTTTGTTTTTCTTAAAATAAATATTTAGCAATATATGAGCGCTACTGGTAATAATTTAGTATCACTATGGACAGTGTTAAGAGGAAATGCTTTTATTTTGGTGATATGAGTGTATTTGAAGACACAAGAGTCCGGCTAGCAGTTACCCCCTGTTTCCAGTCTTTATGCTAAGCTAAGCTAACTGACTATATTCTTGACTCTCGTCAAGAAAGCAAATAACAAGTGCATTAAAAACATTTAAAAATCTAAATATGTGTCCATTCTTTAATTGTTTAACTCAGTTTAAAAAATGTTCAGAATCAGAATAAAGTTTATTGTTTATTAAGTAGGATTTTCACTTGCATGGAATTCTCCTTGGTGTTTGGTGCATACCATGTGGTAATCATATTAACATTAAGAATACTGGCAAAGTCCTGCCGAAGGCAACAACTTAAATATAGAATAGAACAATTATAATAAATTTATGAAAAACATACTATAAAAATACAATAGCAAATATGTACAGTATAACTTTTTTTAGAATGAGAGAGCTGTACTGTTTTGTACAGGATGCATGAAAAATATATATCAGGGGATGTGCAAAACTTAACACTGGTAAAGAGAATAATGTTTGAGGTTTTTTTAATATCAAAAATGTCTCTCTTAAAACATTTTAGTTTTGATAATGTGGTTGACAGCTCATTTATGCATTTTTCACTCATCCTCCAACTGCTGATGTACCGACACAGGAGGGAGGCGTGAGTGGAGTCCAACAGCCACCTGACTCTGTCCAAAGGTAACTAAATCCACCTACCAGCACCTCGACATTTCACTTAATAAATGTTCTATTGTGTTAGATTATTCTGTGCAAAATACTGAATTTTGAAGATGACAATTTGTGATTTTACTGGAAGTTACATGTTTGAACGAGGGCTAATTCTTCACTCTTTGTTCAGTCTTTATGCTAAACTCAGCTAAACCAGCTGCTGGCTTTATAGCTTTATATTTACCAAACAGACACAAGAGTGCATTTGATCTTCTCATCTAACTATTCCACTAACGATGAGTCGATAGGAGGAAGTTCGGTTTTTAGTGTTTTCAAAGAGCCTCATCAGCATATATTCATTTGTTAATCCAGCTACTGTTTATTAATGAATCTGTTTCTGTGAGTAAATAAGACCTGTTGCAGCCCTTTTTAACCTCTGTGAGGCTTTTCAGCTCTATGTATAGCAGACTTGACCTACCAACAGCAGAGAGGACCAAAGTGACAAAAAGCCATTGACGTGTGAGCAAACTTTCTCCTCAGCCTCACTATTGGTCCGTCGCTGATCCCATTCAGATGTTGCCAGGGAGAGGGACCCTCCACCCTAAAACACACACACACACACACTCCCTCACACACTCCCTCCTCTGGTATTTTTGTTAATTCCCACAGGAATGTATAGATTCTTGTCATCTCTATGGGACAGCAAATGTGTCGGTGGAGAGGAAGCTACGCAACAAGTGAAGTTAGCAGATGTTTAACATGTGATTTCGTTCTTATAAGAACACACTTTGAATATATTTATTAATCCAACTCAATCCAGAAACAAAACTGAATTTCTAGTTCATACTCTTTATAATATTCACTCTTGGAGGGTTTTTAATGGTTACAACTTAAGTTGGGCTTTTTTTTGTGTGTACCATTACACATTTGAATTGCACTATAAAGTGCATACTAAATGTGTTATTTTGGAACAACTTCAAGTATATTAAGTGGCCTTTTAGAAATGTTTAAGCTCTATTTTAAGCTAATCACAATACATCTTGAGTTTAGATCTGGCAGTTTCATGGCATGCATTTGAGAATGTTTAAATTGTAATGTTGGTGTAATTAGAATTTGTTAACAATGCGTTTGAAATTAAAAGTATATTTTAACTATCAATGTAATGTTTTACATGAAAAATCAACTTTAACTATTATTAGACAATTTATTTTCTGTCAATCAATTAATTGAGTAATCGACTAATAGTTACAGCTGTATTTGTATGAACCGTTTGGTAGATTAATTTGACAAAACATCAAATTTTCTTAATGTTTTCTCTGCAAAAAACTTTATTTGTAAAGTAACTAATGCTGTCAGATAAATTTAATGGAGTAAAAAGTAGAATATTTTAGGGCTGCAACTACCGATCCATCACAAACGTTTTGTTCAACCAAAAGTCCAAATTCCAAAAAATATTTAGTGGATATATGACTAAGAAAAGCAGGAAACAGTAGCTCAAATTTGAACTTAAAAATCAGCAATTGAGTACATTTACTTAGTTACATTCCACCATTGCATATTAAGAAAAACTAAAAGAGCACTCATTGTTACGCCGACGACTCAGTTTTATGTCTTGTTCAAACCTGAAAATCGTGACAATCTGGATTCTCTGCATTGCTTCTTTGCTGCCATTAAAGACTGGATGGCTTCCAACTTCCTGCAACGAAGCACAGATCAGACTGAAGTTGGTCCTGATCACATTTCTAACAGTGCCACTCACACCCAACCTTGGCCCACAGACAACGAACACGTAACACTCGGGAGTTGTTGTCCACCAGTACTTCAACTGCCTCAGCACATGAAACGTCTTGTTCAATGCAGCTATTCACAAATCAGAAAAACTGCCAAAGTCAAACCATGCTAACCAAAAACATAGTTGAACAACTTCTCCACACCCTCATTTCCTCCCCGCGTAAACGATGCGGAAGTTGCCCGTCTACAGTTGGTGTGAAATGTAGCAGCCAGACTTTTTCACAAACGCTCCACGCGGGGAACACGTCAGTCCTGTCCTGGCCGAACTACATAGGCTGGCCATTCGTTACAGAATTCAATTTGAGATTCTATTGATGTCTTTTAAACCCCTACCTGGTCCGACTCCGCAGAACAACATTCACAACTCCTAACATCTTATTCTGCTCTGAGACCCCCACAGATCAGAGAATAAAAGTTCCCCGCTCCAGGCTTAAAGGGGGATCATGCTTTTATTTTTGCTTTATTGCTATTATTATCAATCAATCAAATTCAGTTAAATTTAATTTATACAGCCCAATATCACAAATTAAAACTTTGCCTCCTGTGCCTTACAAATCTGTACATCATACGGCAACCTCTGTCCTAAGACCCTTGCAGCAGACAAGGAAAAGGCCCAAAAAAGGCCCAAAATAAAAATTCTCAAGGATCTTAGCGAGAAAGGGAAGGTTAGATATCGCTCTATAGTTGGCTAAAACCTCTTGATCAAGACTGGGCTTTTTAAGAAGAGGTTTTATTACAGCTGCTTGAAAGGATTGTGGTACACAGCCTAATTAAGAGACAGGTTGATGGTTTAGACGAAGACGTTGTCGAAGTCAGGCGATATGAGAAAAGCAGTCTAGATATATTTCAGGTCTTACAGCTGTTTTTAAGGTTCTGCAGGTTGAAGATAAGTTGATACCGATTGAGGGCAGGCGGTGATTAATTTTCTCTAAAATAATAATTTTATGGTTAAAGAAGCTCATGAAGTCGTCACTACTGAGCGACTAGGACTAGAAGGCTCAGTAGAGCTGTGGCTCTCTGTCAGCCTGGCTACAGAGCTGAAAAGAAACCTGGGGTTGTTCTTATTTTTCTTCTATTAATGAAGAGTAATAAGCTGCTCTGCCCTTCTTATATGTTTGAACATCATTTCCTTTCAAGTTTTCTCAATCTTTTCTTTAGTTCGCAGGTTTGGGGGTTATACCAAGGAGCTAAGCTACTTTGTTTTATTATCTTCTCTTTTAGAGCCCTGTGTCATTCCCAGTGAGCCTGCAGCCGTATCAACAAGATGATCCTATTATTATTATTATTATTATTATTATTATTATTATTATTATTCTCTACAGAATCCATCTGGAGTGTGTAAAGGCTGCTGTGTGTGGGTGGTGGGTGGGTGTGTGTGTGTGTGTGGGGGGGGGGGGCACTGAGGTGTAAGAGCTTGTAACTCACACACATGGTGGACCAATCAGCAGAGCCTGCGGGGGCAGAAAGCCGGTAGGTCACACTTGGACATTACCACACAGGACGAACAGAGAGTCAGAGAGACAGGAAACTTCTTCTTCTTCTTCTTCTTCTTCTTCTTCTTCTTCTTCTCTTTCTACAGGATCTCACCTGAACCTGAGACAGGAAGAGGAGCCACTGATCGTCACATACTGAGGTAATGTGCACCTGGCTGGAAACTTTAAACCACACCGTCAGTCTGACTTTTGTTCTCGCTGCCAGGTCACAGAGGGAGGCGAGCAGTGTAGCTGACAGGAAGTGTAGTTAGCGGTGCACCATGGGAAGAGTTTGTTATTGGTATGGGATCAATAATCTTGCATGTTCTGGAAGATTGTTTGAAGTCTTAAATAGGGTGTCCTTTTATACCAGTAAGTTAAAATTATTCTATTTTAACTTTACTTTTCTATACTTTCATATTACTACTATACTATTTTTATTTTACTTTTTCTATTTATCTCTATTTCTGTTCTTGTGCTGCTGCAACAACCACATTTCACTTCTGCTGATCAATAAAGGTTCATCTTATCTTTATTTTAGTCTTAGTTTCTAAATGTCCACAACTTTAAACGATCTTTTTATTTTACCCGTCACCTACGCCTTTTTTCTAACAACAGCTCTTTAAATTACATTTCTTTTTACTTTCGTCATCGTCTTTTTCTTCTTTTTTTTTTTTATACATATTTAATTAGCATTGTTTTGTGGTAGCCTGCTTCTATGTAACTGTTGTGCATATGATAAGCAAACTTGAACTTGTACACTTAACAATTATAGAACAGTTTTAGTTTTAGGCCACAGCGAACACACCTGTTAATTTCCACCCATCTTGTCCTTATTATCATCAAAAGTTTGAGTCAAAGATACAATATCTCCAGCACCTTCAGGCTCTGGATCTGAGGACATCAGGACTGTCTCTATGTGTGGGAAGTGTGTCTGTGTTTTGATCCCCTCCAGTATTCGCTGTCAACATGGCGAGTGTTTGAGGAAGAGAGACTTGGACAGCTGTCCCGCCGCAGTGGAAGGCATGCGGCTGCTTCCCCGCGTGCCAAATCTCTGCATGCTATTTATACTCCCCTTGCCAGGATCACTGCTGGTGTCTGTTCATTCACGCCCGGCCATGGCAAATGCCACCACATTCAAACTAGTGCCAATTACAAATTTGTTGTTTCTGCTCTTCAATTTCCACTTAAAATCTACTGACAACCAGGTTCTAAATATTCTGTGGTCAGGGTGTGATGCTGACATATTGTATGACAAAACAGGTGGATGATTCCAGCTGATGCTGTTCATGTTTTTACTTACTCTTATTTGGTAGGTCCACCACTTTGGTCCAGAGTTCAATATTGTTGAGAAAGGTATTCATGGTGTCCTGAGGATGAACCCTGTTGACTTTGGTGATCTTCTGACTTTTCCTCTAGTGCCACCAGCAGGTCAAAGTTTACACTAAATATCTGAACTACTGAATGGATTGGCACAACACGTTCGGGGCGGCGCGGTGATGAGTCTTTGGAAATGTGCGTGTCACAGCAGCAGTACACGAACGAACCACACAGTACAGAGAATAGTGCATAAACAATCAAAAAAACTAAACAAACTGATATAGACTGCCTAAAATAAATGACAAAAATAGACAAATGTCAGAAAACCGGCTGCTGTCTTCGGCTTACTACGGAAGCCAAGAAGAGCCGCTTGCAATAATTATTTGTAATGACGTACTTGACAAAGAAGTGAACTATTACTTGACAAAGAAGTGAACTATTTCATTATCTTGAGAAAAACAACTGATCCTCCCTGACGGACACGACCTTCCAGGCTGAATTCAGCTGTGTTCAATTGAATCACACGTTCATTTTCAAGCTCTAATTATCCCGTGATCTTGAGAAAACAAGTTGTTTCCTTGTGATGGATAATCCTGTTCATCTCAAAATATATTTCTCTAGAATTGACATCAATGGACTAATTACAAAACAAGCTTAGTTTTCTCTAGATTTTTTAAATAAATACTTTAAACATGTGATCTCGAGATAACGGCATAAAAAAAAGAAGAACTGCAAGCACTCGGCTTCTGTGGTTTACGACTAAATACTTGCACAACTTCAACATCAGCATGTCAGCATTGTCATTGTGAGCATGTTAGCATGCTGGTGTTAGCATTTAGCTTGGTACACAGTATATATACTGTATATTATTGAGCAATATATCATCACATAGAGGTTGATGACTGATATTATATACGACTGATAGTAGTCTAACCTTCAGTTGCACAGTGAAAAATGCTTGTTGACTGATTTTTTGTACTTAATTCTGTGTAGGGGCTGTAAAATGATTGACATGCCTCATATGACTTCTGTCCTGCAAACATGTTGACGCCTTTGACCGAGATTCAAAAGATTTAAAAACATCCCCAGATAATTGAGGTGTAGTATGTACGCGTACTGAAGGGTTTTCTTGATCTTCTTTTCCAGTTATCACAGCGCAGATGCACAGCGACAGAGAAATGGCCATACCCCGGATGTTTAACTCCAACACGTCGTTCATCATCGTGAGCGGAGGATCTGAACTCTCGTTTCTTGGCAAAGACGACAACAGCCAAGGGTGTGAGGAGGAGAAGGACTCGCTGGTCCAAGCCATCGCCCCTCATCTGAGCCGGGTGCTGCAGCACGGCACTGCCAAACATGTAGTCACTGTGGAGGGCCACGAAGAGGCTGAGGAAAACCCCTGTGTCTCCATAGTCGCACAGGCAGAGAGTAAGAACTGCAGTATGAGGGCTAGATGGTATGGGAATGACCACAATGAAGCTGGGGGGTAAAATGGAACTAAGTACATTTACTCAAGTACTGTACCATTTTTACATATTTTAACTTTATTTGAGTATTTCCATTGAATGCTACTTTATATCTCTACTCCTCTACATGTCAGTGGCCAATTGCAACTTTTTACTCATTAAAAAAAACATGATATGCTTATAACTGATGCAATACTGCGCTAAAAACATGATATTCTTATAACTGATGCAATACTGCGCTACTAATCTGCCAAGTGATAATGAGATGCTATTTTTTACTTGTATAGAGGCTACTTTCAGACGACTAGCAATTCTCAATATTTAAAAATAATTTCTTCAACATGCTTCAATTTAAAATGCCAATTTGGGCTTTTCTTTGGAAGTAAGTAAGAACATTTAGTAAAAAAATAACATATATATATATATTTATATATTTAAAGCTTTGACATTAAAGGAGTATTTCAACAATTGTTTGATCAAGTTTGATGAGAAGATTGATACCACATGGTAGCAGACGGTTAGCCTAGCTTAGCATAAAGAAAGGAAACAGGGGGAAACAGCTCGCCTGGCTCTGCACACCAGCAGCTCAATAATTAACATGTTATATCTTGTTTGTATGATCCACGGAAACCCAGAAGTGTAATTACACAATTTGCCGTTATGTGGGGGCGTGATGTGCCAGACTGTTTCTTGGAGTCTCTAGTTGGCTCGCAGCTGCTCAGAGTCAAGAAAATAGTCAGAACCATAACTCCTGTAAAAAAAAAAATAATAATTTAAAAGGCAAGTTGTTGTAGCTTTGTGTTTAATGGACACACATGAGACATGATATCTGTCTTCTGGTCTAACTCTCGGCTCCACTTTTGCTTTAAAGAGCTTGCTTCCTCTGTGTAATATTTGGCTGAATGTATTCATGTTTTTGAAAAGCAGTTTCTGTAACATAACAACATTTCTCTGTCCCAGGAGAAGACTTTCAGGAGTTCAGCCCAACCAACACGCAGTGCCCTTACTCAAGGGCTCAGCTGCTCAAAAAGCACAGGTACCTCACAATATACAATCCACATTACCATCAGTACATTGGTACTTTGGAAAAATTTAAGAAAATGTGCCATCGGAATAATTGGGAAAATAAGATTTAATGACATAAAAATATTCTACACATAGGGGCTTTAAGTTGCCAAAAAATAACTTAATTTCGGTGAGTGTTGATCGTTGAACCTGCAGAGCTTCTGTCAGTAAACTAAACATGACGTGTATCCTCTAACTTGCAGGTCTCTCAGCATCGAACCTGTCCTCCTGAGTGACACGGAGGACGAGGACTTTGATGCCAAACTCCCACAGCATCACCTGCAGAGGAAACAACGGAGGAAAACCAGAATACTGAGCCGGGAGGATTGGGGAGAACCTCCGATCATCCGGGGCCTCTGGGTGCAGGAGATTGATTGGCTGAAATTGGCAAGCAGAGAGATGACATCATCATCAGCTGAGATCATACCGCCCCCTCCTCAGTTTACTGACTGCAGCCATGGAGCCTCTGAAGGCTGTGCAGATGCGTGTGTCAGAGGATTAGAGGATGAGTCACTATCAGAGGAGAGGTACAGATCTGTAGATACAGACGACACCTCCAGCACTGACGACAGAGCGGGCTCAGACTCTGATTCTATTTACACCCATGAAAGCGAGTCAGACTCATCCTGCGCCACAGAGGACAGCACAGATAGTTTTGGTGTTGAAGCCAGAATGTCAAATTTGACCTTTGACCTGATGCAGGTGTCCGGTTTGAACTCCTCCTCTCATGCTGAGTGGGATTCTGATTCTACAGGGTGTGTGCAAAGTCTGCTGGGAGTTTCAGACTGCACCTACACTGTGAATACATCTCAGTGTGCCTTTGGTTTTGATGACACGAGTGATATTGACACAGTTTTGGACGGCCTGAGAGGCAGAGTGACACGGCTGCCAAAACTCTTTGTTTCACCTTTCTTTAGAGATTTGATAAAACAGAGTCTGAACGACAGGAAGACCAGCACACATGTCAATGAAGGACTCGTATTTCATCATGTAAGACCGTTACGTCAACTTTATTTACACTGTCGGATATTAATATGCTTACATAGGCCTTAAGGAATACTTCACCCACTAACTTTAGTAAAAATGTGCATATCAATTACTCACTCCGTGTTGGCTTGAATTCTTTGTCCAAAGTGAACAAAAACGGAGAGGAAAGTCTTCAAGTAAATGCGGGCTGCGTTGAACAACAGCAACACTATATCAAACATCCCTTTACAAACTCTTAAGTGTTTTCAATAGTGAGGTATTAGTGAAAGTGTGTGTGTTTGGGAAGTAGTGATCATCCGACTGGATGAATGAGACTTGGATTTTACTGCACGAGTTGTGTGAGAGTTTCTAAACAGATGTTTTAATATAGTTTTGCTGTCGTTGAACGTGGCCTCCATTTACTTCAATTCATTAAAAATCGTCTCTGTTTTTGGTTTCCTCGTTCACCGTGGAGGAGAAAAACAAAGTTATCTTCAAGAATTGAAGGTAACACGAGGTGAGTAATTGACACACAAATGATCATTGGGGTGAAGTATTCCTTTAAGTACTGTCATTTTGGTAAATGTATTTTAGAGCAGGTATTTGTCCTTTGACTACATACAGAAACACCTGCAGTGACATCACAGATTGGGGTGTGGTCAAAGTGCTGCAGGCTTTCTGATGGTGTGTAGATTGACCCTGTGACTTCTCAGTCCTCCTGTACACTGCCATTGTGTACTTTTGTATCCCTCAGCAACTTCAGCCCGACAGTTCTCAGTACAGGGAGGGAGAGGAGTACTGCGTACTCCACCACATACAGAACGGCTCATACGGTGATGTATTCTGTGTGCGGGACAAAAGGACTGGATTCCAATGTGCTGCCAAGAGGGTAAGCCAAGAAAGTGTGAGTCAGATATGCACCACCCAAAGTCTCCTGCTCCAACACTGAAATGATGATCGAGTTAGAAGTGATTGGAATGTTATTCAGCCCAATGTTGTTGTCCAATGATCTCAGATTCCTCTGAGTCACTTCAACGGCGAGGAGGTGAGCACGTGGAGCGCTCTCAACTCTCCTCGTGTCGTGGAGCTCTTTGGGGCCGTGAGGGAGGGCCTCAACATTGTGCTCTTCATGGACATGAAGCCAGGTAAACTTTCTTATCTCTCCATGATATAATTACACAAATACTTTATTTATTATGCCCACTTAAAGCCGATGAATTGACGGGTTAAAAATAAGGTTTTTGACTCTTCAGCATGTTTGGCCCAGCTTCTAAAAGAGATGAAGTCCCTCCCTGAGGATTTGGCCCTGCACTACCTTCACCAGTCACTGGGCGCACTAGAGCACCTGCATCACAGAAAGGTCCTTCACCTGGATGTCAAAGGTATATTCTTGTTTTACACAAAATGAGCACAATATTAGAGGATTTACAGCATCTGGACATGTCAAGTCAGGCAACCCCGTGGTGGATAGTAACTAAGTACATTTACTCAAGTACTGCACTTAGGTACCATTTCGAGGTACTTAAACTAGAGTATTTTCAGTTTATGCTATTTTATACTTTTACTTTACTACCTTTTTTAGACAGCTTTAGTTACTAGTTGCTTTTCAGATCAAGATTTTCCAAAGAAAACATCAGTTATTAAAATATGATGTTGTTATAGATTGAACTATGCAGACATATATATAAAACATTTAAAATGAGCTCCTCCTCAGACAGCATCAATAGCAATGGTTCAGTAATATAATGATATAACACTGGCTGATATAGCGCAAAATTTTATTTTTCCTACTTTCAGTACATTTGGACTTGAGTAATTGAGTATTTCCAAAGTAGGCAATCACTACTTCATCTTAGTCAAATGATTTAGATGCTTCTTCCACCACGGCTCATAGCTGGGCTATATGTCGACAGTGGTGGAAGGTAACTCAAGTCGTTGGTTTTAAGCTGCACTCATAAATATTTGAATGGGCTTTGGGTCAGATGTGTAATGTGAAAGGTGACGCTCGCAGTGGCGGACCAACAGAAAATTATTACCCGACTCAGCAGTTCTCCTTAGCTCCACGGGGCATTTTAGCTTTACAGTTATTTGTTTTAGTTTTACGGCCCACAACTTTATTGGTTGGTTTCCAGCAGAAGGAAGCTGTTTATAAAAAAAATAAAAAATAAAACTCTAAAGAATTCTGTACACATACATGTTCAGCACCAAAGCAGACAGACAGACAAAAAATGCTATATTACATAATAAATAATAAATACAGTGTAATATATGACTAAATATATAAATCAGTAATAGAAAAAGAAGAAGACTCTGCATAATGAGCACTTCAACTTCTGGTACATAAGTAGGCTACGTCCTGATGGTAATACTTGTTACTGGTGCTTTTACATGTACTTTTGAATTCAGGGCTTTTACCTTTGCATTTACTTTAAAAGGATTGAAATGCTACTTCCATTACTGGTGTCTGTGTTCATACAGTCTTTGGATAGGGTTTCTCTATTGCAGTTGATATGCATACTTTTGGATTCAGCTTTAGCTTGTTTAGTTTTCCAGGATAGTAGATTGGACATTATCAGCAGTGCTTACATGGAGGGAGGGAGCCCGGTAAAGCCTGTAGCTGCTGGTTCTACTGTCAGGTCGCATCCCCAGTATTGGTAACTAATCCTAAACTGACACCATAACCCTCAGTAATCCCCACTGAGAGGATCGAAGACGAGGGGGCTCGCTCAAATTAGGCACCTCTGTGTTCACTCAGCCAACAACATCTAATTAACCAGTCCCATCATATCAGATCTTCATGAAGAGGTGAAAATTTCGAAAGATGTCACTTTGTGCTACCTCCAGACGGCTTTGGCCCCCTGTGAACCCGTCACTCCGGCAGCCTCCTGATTTCTCACTCAACAGTTTCATAATGAGCACCAAATGAAAACAAGCTGTCCCGCTAAATCCTGCGTGTTGATTTTATTCCAGTTGACAATGTGCTGCTGTCTGCAGACTGCAGAGACACATTCTTCTGTGACTTTGGTCTCTCAGAGACATTAGATGACAATGGATGGAGCACCAACGCATTCAGGGGTGAGTAAAGTCTAAAAAGTCAGCATAAATTGTGGCAGAATCACATTATTGCATTTGGTTACACAAATGTATTTGAAAAAGACAAGGAATTTCTCTTGGGAGAAATAAAGTTGTAATTTATCTTAATAGAAGACAAAGAGTTACTTAATCCTTTAATAAAAAAATTACCATTTTTCAACTTTCATCAAAATTATTTGCTTTTTTCTGAGAGAAATAAGCAGCTGTGATTCAAAAGGTTATTGTGTTATCTTGTTCTTTAGCAAGTCCGTGACAATAAAAGGAAGTTTAAGATGAATGCAGGAAATGACTTCTGCATTTACTATGTAAAAAATGCATCTATTGTGGCCACAGGGTAAAAATGGCAGTACTAGTAAACTCTAACAGATAAAACCACAAGTATAAAGTCAGAAAGTCAGCAAACAGACTCATGTCAATGTTAGTTATACAGCAATGTCTACCTTAAATTTGCTAATCCACATTAGCTACCATAAACTACCGGTCAGACCAGACCAAGTGATAATGTGTTTAGTTGCTTATGAGTTCAACTTGTTTTTGTAAAAGAACGAACGTGTTTGTTACATACACACCAAACATAGGTTAAACTTAAAGGGCAGGTTTTAAAGAATTCAGTCAGGACACTCTCTATAAATTGAGCTATTTATCTCAACTCAACATAGAAAACCCTGAGAAGCAAGTGAAACAAATATTCTGGCCATCCTGGCAAAAAAAAGTTGAAAAGTGAACTGTTCTTAAATCATGAACACAGGAGAGAAAACAATTTAGATTAGACTCAGAAAATGGATCACCAGAATTGTTTTCTCTCACTTGTCCCTCAGGGCTTTTGCACAATATGTATATGCAGAACTAAAGAAAATGTAACAACAAATAATCTTTCTGCCTACAGCCGCAGAAAAAAGGTAAAATATGTAAAAGACGGAGAGATTAAAATGAATTCACTGTTTGTCGATGTAGTAGCTGCCTTCCCAGGCACAGAGACCCACATGGCCCCTGAGGTGGCACGAGGGGACCAACTGTGTGCCAAGGCGGACGTGTGGAGCAGTTGCTGCATGCTGCTGCACATGCTCAATGGATGCCACCCATGGATACGTTACTACTCCCATCCGCTGTGTCTGCAGGTGAGAGTCTTATTTATCTTAAGTAGAAAGTGTGAGGTTTTCGCCCTCAAGTGGAAAGACCTGCCTTAAGATTTTCACATTTCCTGCCGTGTGTTTGTCAGATTGTCAATGAGCCTGCGCCTCTATGGGAGGTGCCGTCCAACTGCAACAACTTCACGGCTAAAGTGTTCAGGGCCGGACTCCAGAAAGACCCTGGCAGACGGGCATCGGCAAAGGAGCTCCGGAGGAAAACCACCAAGGCCCTCAGAGCAGGTCGATGTGTTACATATTCCAGAATCATCTTTATTTTTCATAATAATGATAATAAACCATATTTATAGAGCACATTGCTAAACAAAACAAAGAATAATACCAAGCAAAGCTGGAACTAAATTACTTTTTTTGCTTTTTATAAAAACAAGAGATTACAAAGGACTTAACATGAAACCAGATCAGGACACCACAACAGTGTAGTTCATACAAGACATGGCAACAATAAAACAAGAAGATAAAACACAGTGGTTAAAAATGACTAAATAAAACAAAGCTAAATTGAGGACTCAGCGAAGGTTACGTGAAGATTTGTATGGACTTAACAGTTCAGTAAAGTGTCTGGTTATGTATGCTTTAAAAGTTAGCAATACATTAAAAATAAAAATAAATATTCTAAAATATACAGGCAGATAAATGTAAAGAAGATCTCTTTGCAGGTCAAATGTACACTAATAAAAAGGCGACAAAATAAAGACGTGTACAAGAGTTTTAGTGTCTTAAAAACAAAGAACACAGGTAGGTGAAGTCTTTGCAATGTTCCTTATTGATAAAAGAAATTAGACTGCACAACCTTAGTAACATGGTGATTAAAATGTAAGATCTGCTGAGGACAAGTAATATGTAATATGTCTTATACAGATTTAATTAAAGAAAGTTGGTTGCCATTCAGTTTTTGACTTCAGCTAGACATTTGAGTATGTATAGCTGCGTGTCGTCAGCATAGAAATTAAAGGAGAGGCCATGGCAGTAAAAAATATCCCCAAGAGGGAGCAAATATAAGGAAAATAAAATAGGACCCAGGATTGAGCCTTAAGGGACTCCAAACCTAGTTTTGTTCACGGGCTTGTCCGTTTTTGGGAATAAAAACAGTGTGTCCAAGTACCTTGTTATTGTTGTGACATGATCTACATCACTGAGAACTCTAAATTTGCTCCACAGTTGGAGGTTTGAGTCCCTGGTCTGTCAAAATTGCCTGTGATAAGCTGCATTATAGCAAGAGCCAGATTGAAGACACCCCCTGCTCTTTGTCACCTGGGATCAACCTAACTAAAGCATTAGACACGATGTACTGGGTGAGTCCCTGGAGGACTACAGCCGTGGACGAGGACAGCAATGACTGGAGAGATGGTGACTCGGATCAATACTCTGAAGTGGAGACAGATTCCTTAACCAGGGAATGGGAGTCGCTGCCAAAATCACTGCAGGATGATTACACTGAAGATGGAAAAGACTGGGACACCTGTTCTGAGTCAGAGGTCGATATATACATGGCAGAGGAGGAACAGGAGAAGTGGCTGAAAAATGACATGGACTATGAGGGGGATTGGGAAGAGGAAGGAGATGAAGAGGAGGAGGAGAAGAAGGAAGAAGAGTGGGAGTCTTCCATGTCTACAGAGTATCTCCGTGCTCTCCGAGGCATTTTCCCTTTGCTGCAAAAAGGCCAACAGACAAATGACAATTCATGGGGATCAGAACCAGAGCTGGAATACCTCCGAGACGGTGAGTCAAAAAGACTCTGCGTCATGAGCTCAGCAGGGGTAATATACTCTTCTTTACCAGTTTCTTGACTGGATACATGTCCAGAATAATTTTGTTTCATGCGATGCAATTCAGTTGTGTTAGGATGCTGCGTCTCACAGTGGTTACAGAGCATTTCCTCTTTAAAGGAACGCAGGTTTTTTTTTTCCAGGCTGTCTTAAAGGGGAACACCACCAACTTGACTCATCAAAAAGGTTTTAGTAATAAATTAAAAGTTGGATAAAGACTTTAGTGACTCCAGAGGGAGCTGCGTGAAGTATTGATAAATCACCTCGAGTGATGTCACTTGAGTCAGCGTCAGTTGGGTCTGCCAAGTTGAAAAATTGAAAGAAATCTGTAGGTGTGAAGTTAGAAATAACTGAACCCAGATCTTTGTAGCCCCCTGCTCATGTCTGCTGCAGGCTAGAAGCTCCAAGATACATTAGTTGCTACTAGCGGTCAAGTTGCATTGTGGGTAATGTAGGCACCAGGTTTTGAGAAGTAGAGAAGAAGAATGCTTGGAACAAAAGATGATATCTCTTGATTTTAAGCTTTCGTTTTTTTTGAAGCCTGACGATTATATGCGAATGCAATACTAAATCTGTGGAGTACTCTTTTAATAGAGTTCTCACATGCACATTTAAATGCTGAATGAGTTATTGGTTGATGTGTTCATTCCTCCTGTCTATACTAATCATTTGTACTTGAGTTTTTCTGCACTCTGTGGATAAGGAGTTCCCTATATTGATCTCTCCAAACAGAAAAGTTGTCTGTCCAAAAGAGGTTTTCTGGTTTTACTGAGCCAGACACCCCAAGAGGAGCACCTGTGGAGCATTTAGGCATTCTTGGTTAAGTAGTAGCAGACGTATTGAAGTGATTGATTTGGAAAGTATACCTGATATGTAGTTAATGCACTCAAACCTGAAATAAAAACACTGCAGTTGTCCTTTAGTGGGAAGGAAGGCATGTTGTTAACAGAAACTGTTGACATGTTGTCTCTCGCTAGATGTAGCTGTCGGCACCACAATGCAGACCCCGTCCCCTGAACCTCGAGACGACCCCCCGTCCTGTTTCAGCTGCTCGGACACATCACAGATGGATGCCTCAGAGAAGGTGTGTGTTTATAGACGCAGGCCCAAATATGTGTACTGTAAATGTAGAATCACTCTTTAAAACCAAACTTTCTCTCCATGTTTAAGGACTCTGACCATTCATCTGACGATCTGAGCTCTGGAGTCTTTTCCTCCTGCAACAGTCAGACAGACGGACACTTGGAGTGGTTGGCCTCAGCCAGCCAGCCCTCCTCGTATTGCTTCGAAGGTGAGATGGCCGGGCTGTGTCACTATGTTGCACGCTGATTGATTGATTGACTTCTGTTTTTAATTGTTATTCACTGCTCTGACGCTCCAGGTGTTGACATCTGGATCGAGAACGTGCAGGGCGAGTGTCTGAGGATCCGTGAGCGTCGGCAGGTCAAAGTGGGACATGTTGCTATAGGAATTAGTGATCAGGTGAGAGACAGTTGATTGTTTGAATGTGCTGGATGGTTTTCAGGTATCCAGCCAGGTCATAAATTGTTTAGACGTATTTTGTTTTGTGACATTTGCTGTAATGTTATTAGTGGTGTCAGTTATAGACTAAAAAAAACTTAACACGGAGGACATTTTTGCAGAGAACAAATGCACCACATGTTTTGTACTGTATGAAAACAATCCTAATTAGTAAAGTTACTACAGCAGTCAAATAATGTGGAGTAAAAAGTACAATATTTCCCTCTGAAATTTAGTGAAATAGAAGCATAAAGTAGCATGAAGTTGAAATGCTGTACTGTAATGTACATCAAAATTGTATTTAAGTACATTGCTGTACTTGCTGGTGCCAACACAATACCTGAGTTCTGATTCCGGGATCATGACTTTGAGAAATATGAACAGAATTTTTCTACAAAACTAGAAAGAAGCCAAAGTTCTCCCATGTTAAATGTTGGCTGAACAAATAAAATGATCTAAAATTGGCAGAATTCGTGTTTAAATCCAGAACTATCTCAGTTCTCAAAAAGTCAGCTTTTCAGTACTTAATGCTACAGAAAAATTTCAGTCAGCGTGAGGTTTCATACCCACCCAACTAAAAATCCACGTGAATGATCTCATCTATCATGAACAGATCTCTGGGAAAGCCTTCACGTTGGAGACCCTGGACAGGAAGATGGTGTCGTTTGAACAGGAGATCAGAGAGTCGTGTCTGTGGCTGCGCTGTGTTCCTGCTCCTGACAGATGCCAGCGCTGGAGGTGGAGAGTCAGAGACGGCAAGCTGGAACTTCGAGAATGAGACGGACGTTTTTGTTCTTTTTTTGGTTGTTGTTTGCACTAATTTATGAATTGATTGTTCTCAAGACTTCAGGACGTAAACATGCATCATTTTCCTGGGTAAAGTAGGATAGCCGGTGCTTATTGGTAGGAATTTGAGATTTGTGAAATTCATCAATAAGATGTGATTTTAAAGCGGATTTTCTATTTTTAAAGAGGATTTTTAAAAATATTTTTTATCTTGCCCTATATATATATTTGGAGCAAAAGGAAATCAATATTTTAGTACAGCTCTTTGTTTCCTTTGTGATACAGAAACTAGAGTTTGTCATGTTTCTTTGTGCCTTTTAAATGCCGTTTAGAATAATAATACAATATGAGCCCTCAAGACATTAATACTTGAACTTTATTGACATTTTATATCTTAATAAAAAATGACCTCCGAGGCAAAGAAGCGGCTCTCTTCTGCCACCTCTGCTTGTTTTCCAATCATTGCCTCCTTCATTCATTGTGTCCTGCAGCTTCAGTCCACGTGGGAGGAGAGCAGCAGGGATACATTCAACACTCACGAGCTGAAGTTATGTTTTCTCATGCTACCATAGACTTAGACCATTGGGAACATTTACAACTCTAAGAAATCAACTAGCACAAAGAAAGTTCATGTGACTGCATCACGTGTGAAACGGGATTTTACACGTGATCAGATCACATGACTCAGACTCCTCTGAATTCACATTACATAGGAATATATGAAGGTTTTTGGACATTTTGCATGTGAAAAGTCTTCATTGAGAAATTAGGAATTATTACAATGGTTCAGCTACCAGTGAGGACACCGAGGTCACGTCTGTCAATATGGTTTTCCTTTTTTAGGAAACATGAGGTTGTTTGTATTATATAACAATTAAATAAATGTGATGGATATTTTATTAGCTGATTCCATGATTTTGTTATAGTCTATATATTTCAATTGTACTATTTTTGGGTCGGGAAATATGTAAATAGTTAAATAGGTATTTCCCCACCAGAATGTTAGTCCTAGCAGTGTGGTGAAAGCTTTTAAACAGCATTCAGACCTTCATGTTGGGAAAAAATATTTATAGAAAATACTGTTAATAAAATACTTTTAATTTTCAAAATTAAGACTTTATGTTTGGTGTTTGCAGCTAAATGTTTTGTGGTGGAAGATTTGGAGTTATAGCATTTCTAAAATTCTGGTTGTTTTTCCTTTCAAATAAGGTATGAGGTTTGAGGAATGTGCTAACAGGGTTACTCAAGCTGCTCCTCCTATAGTAAATATTTAAACTGGGCCCAACACCTTTTAGCAGGCCCAACTGCAAAGTTTTACTCTTAACATCACAACTAACATTTCTCTTATTCTATAACATGACTTTTTTTTTATGTGAGGATGAGAATGGCTGATGCTTCTGGCCTGAAGCAAAGAACACGACACTAACACACTAACAGGCTTGAGGCCACCTGGTTAGTGGAGAAAGGGATCTCTGTTGACTTTCAGCAGGTGTCCAGTAGCTCAGAAATTGCAAAAGTCAACACAAAGGATAATAGAGGGCTGACTTCTGCCTGGAAACTCCTGATTGAACAAAAACAAAGAAAGGATTCATGTTATAGTTATGCATTAAAATGTGAAGAATTAATGTCACATTTAAGTCAAGTCAGTTTTATTTATAAAGCCCAATATCACAAATTAACCTCAAGAGGCTTTACAATCTGTTTCCGACACCATCTGTACTCAGACGCTCGATTTAAATAAGGAAAAACTTCCCCAAAAAACCATTAACAAGGAAATAATGTAATTAATATTATTGCTGCTTTAATGTGTATGTTGCATTTTACCGCTTTAGAGTTGTGTTCATTTTATCTGAGAGTTTAATTTGCAGCATATTCTATAAGATCATCACATGTTTGTATCTTTTTCTCTGTCCTGTGAGAACCACGTATCTCTAAAAAGTCAACTTTTCATGAGTTTCTCAGAAGAACAGCCCTGTTTTCAGATTTATGATGATGCATTTTCCAGCTGATCCAACAGCCTTTTTAAAATAACTTTATTTAACGTAAGAAGTAGGAAATTTTTCTCAACACTTAAAGGAGCACTTCATCCTTCAGTTTATCACAAACATTTAAAAAAAAAAAAAAAAAAACATCTGGAGATACATGGTTTTCATTGGACATGAAGGGGATGGAAATTGTAATCTGAAAAGTAACTAAAACTGTCAGACAAATATAATGGAATAAAAAGTACAATTTGCCACTGAGATGTAGTGGAGTAGAAGTATAAAGTTGCATAAACTGGAAATACTCACGTAAAGTACAAGTATCTAAAATGTGTGCTTAAGTAACTTGTGTACTTCCATCTCATCACTATAGTATAGCTGGAGATCACTACTAGAGCTCTATGCAGGCCAGTCAGGTTTGTCCACTCCAAACTGGAAAAACTAGGAAATGTCTTTATGGAGCTGGCTTCGTGCAGGGACGCTTTGTCATGCTGAAACAAGAAAGAGACAAACACAGACTGTTGCCACACAGTTGGAGGCACACTATTGACTTTTGTATTATGAACTAAGGAGCCAAGCCCAAGCCATGAGCTATAGTGTATGAGAAACAATCCAATATAACATTTTGTCAAGCTGGAGTTTTGATCAAATGCAAGAAAACCCACTCAAAGTTCAGTCAGTCAGTCTTGTTGATAGCTCGCTGACCTGGAACATGCATGCTGAGGGTCTCTGCAGAAAACTAAAACAAGTTCATGGCGTTGATCAGAGGTTTAGTATTTTATCAAGGCCTGCAGTTTTTGCCAGCCCTAATTCAACACTGCATCACAGCTTGGCTTTGTAACCTCCTTGTGCAATTGAAGTCCAAACGAGTCTGACTCATGCAGACTGCATGGAAGATTATAGGTATGAGATCACACACCTGCAAAGTTTTGTGAAGCAAAATCGAGCCAGGGGCGTAAAGTTGTGGGGCCAATGGCTCCTTCTCCCCCCTTCCCCGGACCACGGCCATCTTCATACTGGACCTTCCTTATGTTCTCAACTACACATCTGTAACGTTTCATGACTGCATCTTTAAGAGTAATACGTTTTTCCATGTTCCTACTGACAAACAAACCAAACTGAAAACGTATCCTCCTTGGCTAAGGTAATAATGATGTAATCGAGATAAAAACCAATGTAGCTTTATTGTTCTTAATTGATGATTTTTCAAGTGGAAACACATTTTTTAAGTTGTACCTATTTTAGCATCAGTGTATGTTTTATTATTATGTTCTTAAATATGTTTCTTGTTTCCTATAGCAGCATGTCTTACGCTTGTCTTTTATGTAGCCTATGTGGAATGCGTTTTATGGATGCAGCATGGTTGGAAGCCTAATCCAAATTCCCTACAATGTGGGACAATAAAGTGAACCTTGAATATTGTTATCCACTGTGTCTGAAACTTGAATAAACTTGTGTGCGGTTCACTTCCTCGACATTTTGTGCAATGTGCACACAGGGATCTGCCGATGCTGTGATTGGCCAGGAGGACAACAGAGGGCGGGTTATTAGTTACACCATTTGCACTGTCATTGGAGCAGGTTTGATAGTGGGAAGTGCCCGTACGCCGGTGTCTCCCTGGTTGCGCAAGACGCCATTTTGGAGTGACAGTGAAAGATAACGGAAAGATCGAGAAGCTGTCTTTCTAAAGGTAATAACCCACACAAATGCGCTGTATTTTGCCCTAAAATGTCATAGTATGTGAACTGGCTGTTTCTTTGTGCGAACGGCTCGCTTTCTCCGGCGGTAAACCTGACGCTGCGGTGTTCTCTCTGTACTGTGACGCGGCATTTAGCTAACTGCAGCTAACGTTAGCCAGCTGGCTAAAGGCAGTTCCTGTAACGTTAACAGACGGATCAAAGAGCTATCACTGTCGGTTTAACTAAATACTTCACTTAGATTTCACCAACCGGTTTTCAAAACATGTCGACGTTAGATATGTCGGTATTGTGTCGCCGTGTTTTGTTAAACGGCTGTGCTCTCTCGACCGTTACCGTCTGCAGAATTATTTCGCTGCCGCTAGCACCAAGCTAACTTAAGTTAGCAAGCTAACAAGCTGAAGCATCCGCCCTTAGTGAAGCTAGCAGTAATCGGCTTCGAGTTTTAGAAACCAGTTTACGCAACCCGACTTAGGTTATTAACCTATCTGAAATATTAAACGATTCCCCACTCCTTTACTTGCACATTTTACCCGCATTGCCACGAACGTAGTTGGATCGTCGGCCTTTTGCTAAGGTCGAGGTGTTGTTAGCGAGCTAGTGAGCTAACGTCTTGTGACGGCATTCACATACAGTAACATTATCCCTGTCGCTAGTGCACATAGGGAAGGATAGAGTTTGCCAGCTGGAACAGGCCTTTCGTATACGGTGATCAGCTAGCTATTCAGTTTATCCGGGTTAACAATGTAGCTGCCCCTGGATGTATGTTTTTTTAGCGTCTAATAAGTGAGATTTCAATATATATATTATGCGACTTTAACAGCGATGTCGTAGAATGAATGCAGAAACACGTTAGATGGTGTTTGATGTTGACGATTAGAGCTGTCTGGGAACGTAAACCGTGCCGTAACGTTTAACCAGTAGCTTAAGTAAACATGTCACTTTTGTTCCCACCATGGTACATGTATTGTGCCCCCTTTTGGCTCAGCGACAATCGGCCTTTTACTTGGCCAAATATACTGCTGTCATCAATCTGCAGTGCTGGAAGTATTCCGATATTTTACTTGCGAAAAAGTGACTACAGTGTAAAAATACTAATTTCCAAGTAGGCTAAAGGTTCATTCATTATTAAAAGTAAAAATGCAAAAGCAATGACATGGAAATCTATCAAACGTAAACATACTCATTATGCAGGAGGGCATGTTTCTGAATTATGTATATTATATTTCTGGATTATAATATAATAGTTTTGTTTATTTATTTGTGCCATTGTGAACTGTCCGGCAATAATAAAATATATTTACCACTGGTATACAGTCTCACTGACCGGTGGTTATGTTGACAGTACATTCATGTTTCCTCTTTTCCTCTGGATGTACACTACACTGAAACTGAAATATTACAAATGTTCTCCTGTTTCTCCTTCTCTACTTTGACAGCTTCGTCACCATGGGGAATGTATTTGCAAGCTTATTCAAAGGCCTGTTTGGCAAAAAAGAAATGAGGATTCTTATGGTTGGGCTTGATGCTGCTGGAAAAACCACCATCCTATATAAACTGAAGCTAGGAGAGATAGTCACCACCATTCCCACCATTGGTAAGGATATATTTTATTAATATTAATCTATTTAGTTCACATACAAAATTTACTTTTTAGTGTTCTTCCAAATGTTGTTGTGTATAGGCCTGGGTATTTCCTGAATGTTTTTGATGCTAGTGTCAATGCAATATCCACGTTTTTTACTTTTTCATTCAACAAAAGAAGACCCAGGCCTGTTGTTTATCTTAAACACTCACAGGGAACTGGAGGTTTAAATGAACTTCATTTCAATTACATTTATATTCATATAAATGTTAAACGGGGTGGTTTTTGGATATTAATCTGTATTGTACTTTACTTGTACTGTACATACTTTTTTTTTTATATATAAATCATTTAGTGCCTAATGCATGTTTCTCCTCTTCTGTCCAGGTTTTAATGTTGAAACTGTAGAATACAAGAACATCAGCTTCACAGTGTGGGATGTGGGCGGTCAGGACAAAATCAGGCCGCTGTGGCGCCACTACTTCCAGAACACTCAAGGTGAGAAGGACTTTATATTAGCATGCAGTAGTTTCAGTGAACATTACTGCCTATAGGTGGCCTCATTGGTGCATAAATGATTATCTTAAAATTGTTCAACCAGTGACCCGGACACCACTGTTCAATTCTAAAGGGCTTATTGTGCGAGTCCTCTACCATTTCCTGAAATTAAGTTAATCAGAATATGTGAAGACACTGTAGGGTAATACTGCCTCGTGTTTCCTACTAATGATGCAACCTGCGGTTAAATTCTCAACTGAACTGGTATTTTATTTAAAAATAAATAAATAAAAAAAATTTAAATTCAAATGAGTTGCTTATAGAAGTCTTTTGTGATTTCCGCTGATTGAGCAGCTCCACCCAGACCATCTTTGGTCCAGCTTTAGCTTCTCATCGTTTTCCACGAATGCACCAGACAAACATCCAGCAGCAACAAACCTCACCATCCACATACTGGCCATCCAAGTGTGAAATTGAACGTGTGCATCCCTGTGGTAATGACAGTTAGATACAGCATCATTAATCAGAAAAAGGCCCAAGAGTATTCCAGAAAAACGACATGCCTTACTTCAGTATATATTAGTGTTTTCCCCAGCACATAAAGATGCTGATGCTTGATCCAGCATCTATACACGGGCTCATTGACTTGCTGACCGGAAAATATCACAACCTCTACTTTCAGGTTTTCCCAGCATGGGGATTTGGGACCATGAAGGGGGTCCCAAAATAAATCTCAGAGGTCACAATATGATTTATAAATTTTTTTTTTTTTAAAAACAGGAAAAAAGTAGTTTTTTCTAACAAAATATTTTCACCACTTCACGCCTCTAAAAATCATTCAAATAAAATAATCTGAGGTGGAAAATTCACTCTTTGGTTGAACTGCTAATTCATGTCCATACGAAGACCATACTAACCTTTTTGATAGGGTTAACAAAAAGACACAAAGACTTTGTTGACACAAGCAAACAAATTGGCTCTACTATGACAAATGTGCCTAGATGCAAAAAAAAAAATTTGATAAAAGCATACAAAATGTATAAGCAGGTACCAAGCTACCTAGTCTTTTAATTTTAAGGGTTGCTTGTTTCAAACTGCACCATTCTGTCTTTGAATGGCTAAAAGATGCAGCAAATCTTATGACTTTTTAACTTTGAAGGAAACATGTGCAGAATAAGAGGGATACTTTTGTATTCTCTGGCAGTTTAAAGAGTTAAAACCTTTTATATAAAAAAAAAAAACAATATTGTGACTGTTTGGTTAATCTGATACTACACAGACAAAGTGGAAAACACTTTGGTTTTCACCTCATACTTTCAGTGCGTATTGATGCTTTTTCTTTGGTGATATTTTGGACACAGCTAAGGGTCTATTTTCATTTCATTTAAGCGAGTGGTGCTGCATACAGATGCTGGTGCAACTGTCAACTCCTTTACAGGCTAGTGTTTATGTGACAACTTTGTCCGTAATAATAATAACTTGTTTGTTATGTTTAATAAAATACAGGGATTATGAAACATTTACCAAACGTGCTGTTATAAATCAGGAAGTGTGCATATACTAGATTGACTCGATCCTCTTGCTTTAGAGCTGCAAATATTAATTGATATTAGTCGTCAACTGTTAATCAACAAATATTTTGATGTGTGAGTTATTTTTGTATAAAAGTAAAAATATTCTGATTCCAGCTTCTTAAATATTCAAGTTATTGAAGTAAAGAGAGAGGAAAATATCTTTAGTTGTGGACAAAACAACACCTATTAGGGCGTCATCTTTTAACAATTTTCTGACATTTTATAGAACAAACAACTAATCGAATAATTGAGAATATAATCGACTGATTAATTGGCAATAAAAGTTATCGTTGGTTGTTGCATTCTTATCTTGCTTCACCTTTTGTCAAATATCGACACAAAATCATCTGAAGTAGAAAACTGCAGCCTTGTAGTTTTGATTTGATACGTTTCACCGCGAGTTTCCCTGTAAAAGCATGTTTTCTTCCTTTTTTATTAAAAAAAAAAAAAAAAAAAATGCTGCATTTACTGCAACTAAGTTGTCAGATGCCATGATTCATGTTTGATGCAACGTTCACACTCGACCGACTTGTCAGTTACCAAGTGACACATTTAGATAATTTCAGAATGAGCTGTTTTCTACACTTCACAACATTATAGGCAACTTGATACCTAAACTAACGTTAAGCCGTTCATGTTTAAATATCCAGTTAATCAACATAATCCTCAAATCTTTTGGGGTTATATATTAAGGTAATCGCCACGCTAGAACCACAGAGTTTGGGGCTGCACTCATCCATTATATAGTATAAATTTAAGGCTTTTTTTTCCCAGGTCAAAGACTTATTAAGCAGCGGGAACAATTTGTTCAGAATGAAATGTCAAGGGAACAAAGTCACTGCTTTCGATTTGCTAAAAGAAGAAAATGCTTTGGAACCAGAAGATAAATGATTGCAATGAAACATCTTTATGTTTTAACTTTTATAATATGGATACATGGATTTATTCATCTTAACAGTTGAGTTTATTTTGTATGCAGGGCTTATCTTTGTGGTGGACAGCAATGACAGGGAGAGAGTGAACGAGGCGAGGGAGGAGTTGTCCAGAATGCTCGCTGAGGACGAACTCAGAGACGCTGTGCTGCTCGTTTTTGCAAATAAACAGGTGAGGTCACATTTTTGTTTCTTGGAGTATCTTCTATATAACAAAGATTGAGAGTCTTGTCTTAAATTCACAGTCTTGACATTTTAGAAAATGCATAATTTTAACAGTTATCTTTTTCAAGGTTAGGAATGTGCTTGAAATAGAATATACTGCTTGACAAATGCTTGATTTTCAACATTCTTTGGTGTTTCATCGCCACAATCTCATGTAAACCAAAACTCTTAACATTCGTAATGAAACGATCCCTCTCTCATATTTGTTTGTTGTCTCCTGGTTTTTCACACCAGATGTGGAGTAGACCGGAGCTAGCTAAGCATTAAATAACCATTATTAAAACATATAAAGAAAATGTATATGAACAGCTGGTAAAATAAACAAAGTGACAATATACATTGATTGCTGTGGGTATAAATACATTCTGTAAACTTATTTTTTGCAATTTAACATATAGAAACAGTTTTGATAATAAAGGCTTCGAGTCTGGACATTTTTGTTTTAAGTACCTTAAACACCTGAAAAGTGCTTCAATTTGACTCTTAAAAAGCTGTACGAGTCCTGTAAATTGCTCGATCGATGTGGAGGTGTCTGTGTTTATAACCTGCATCATGACCGACTGTTTCTTCTTCTCCCAGGATCTCCCCAACGCTATGAATGCTGCAGAGATCACAGACAAGCTTGGCCTGCACGCCCTGCGCCAGCGCAGCTGGTACATCCAGGCCACCTGCGCCACCAGTGGGGACGGCTTGTATGAGGGCCTGGACTGGCTCTCCAACCAGCTGAAGAACCAGAAATGATCCATTCCACCAGTTTTGATTTTTGTTTGTTGTTTATTTTTTCTGTTTCAACACAGCGGCAGCACCGGATCCAGGCCCCCTTCGCTCCCATCTAACCCAATTCTCAACCTCAGCTCTTTCTTTCAAGAACTTCCTTCATTCCCTTTCTCCTGCTTTCTGCCCTCGTCAGTACTCTTGGGGCTCTAGCCTGTGCTGCTTGTGTGTGGGCGTGCGTGCGTGTGTGTGTACCTTGTGTGTTCAGCGAGTGTGTGTGTGTGTGTGCGTGTGTGTGTGGGTGTAAAGGCGTCTCTGTGTATGTTGGCTGGGATTGGGAGTAACCCTGGCGTGCCTTTTACACACCTCCTGTGGAATCAGCAGTCTGGTTTTCAAGCCCCTTTCTCCATCCACCAAACTCAGCCTCTGCCCCACTCAGCCTACCCCCACTCCAAGTCTTGCACGGCCCCCTTCTCCCCACCCTTACTCTCCAGAGGAAGCATGGTTTTCATACGGCAAAGAAAGAGCAAGGGTGCACGCTCTCCTCCCCCCTCCCTGTAGTATATATCTATGTTAACTAGAAATGTTCACCTGATGTAGACTGAATGCTAAATGTTCATTTTAACCTCTTGATTTTGAAACTTCAAACCCACCAGTAAGAGATTCAGTAAATTGCATCTTAACCTGTATCAGGTCGAAGCAAGTCAAAAAATAGAAAAATGGAGGAAAAAACGCCCATCCTCGATCATTCTGGTGTCATTTGAAAATCATGCTGTTTTGTTTTATTATTATTATTATTATATTGGAATATAACAGATTACTCTTAGCAATGGTTCTCCAATGAACACTACCTTTCTCCCCCCCCCCACCAAGCGAGACCGTGAAGCACAAAGCAAGCCAACGATTTTAACTAATTAAAATCTACTTTAAAATTAAAATCTGAAATTATATGCAATTATTGTCAAAATTTTTGGGTAGCTAGCATTTAATTCCCTGGATTTAATTGGATTTTCGAGACGACCTTCAGTACAATTAATCATTCTGACAGTGTTTCTACTTCATGTAGGTCATAAACAAGGTGTTGGGCATTTCACAGACTTCAGCCGGTTAACTGAGACATTCACAAGCTTCACATGTTATTCCTTTAAGAGATGTTACATGTGTTTTTTTTCTGTAACTAGTTTTAGCATTTCTATTTGTACTTTGACTGCTGAACCAAATGCATTTGAGCAGTATGACAAATCCTGTATATGAAAGTAGTGTATCCTTGAGGGGCTGAAGAGGTTTTTCTCACCAACGGTTGGCAGTTTTACTTTGAAAATCTGAAAGCATCCAGCAGTCTAATTTTCCTTGTTGGGATGAAGGATTGGCACCAAATATGAAGGCTCTTTAACTGTGAACGGTCTAGACATGAAGAAAGGAAACTTAGTTCAATGTCTGAGCGTTTGACAGGCTACTACACATTATAGCGCTGCATACTTCATGACTGTAAAGACCAACATACTCTATCAGTATCTCGTCAGTGAGCTGGAAGGACTTGGTGGTAGACCTGTTAAAGGGGAATGGGTGTGCAGTTAACTGGTCGTGAGATTCAGCAGGCGTTCTCAGTGTCGAACCATGGGGGTTAAGATGGCACTTCTGTCGAGAATGATTGTAAATCTGTACGTTCCCCTGTAAACTGTTTCTGTGGGGATTTCCTGAACACATTAATAAACATGATTTGATCCAACAATTTGTTACGAGAGAGACTTTTCTTGAGCGTTAGGTATTTGTGTGTTTTCAGCCTCAATTCCATCAATTACTTTGCTTTATAACTAAATACTTTCAAAGTGCATGACATTTAGGGCTGCAAATAACCATTATTTTCACTACCGATCAATCTGCCGATATATATTTTTTTCAATGAATCGATAGTCGTTTAGTCTATGAAACGGAGCCGAGCTTGACTTCTTCACAATTGTGTTTTGTTTGACCAAAAGTCCAAATACCCTTAAATATTTAGTTTATGATGATATATGAAATCCTCTCCTTTTGAGAGGCTGTAATCAGAATATTGGAATTGTTTCACTATTTGGTCTTGATAAATGACCACTATTTATCAATTATCAAAATAGTTGCCAATGATTTTTCTGTGGATTGACTCATCAAATAATCAGTTCGGCTCCAATGACATTCCCCTGCTTCTACTATTATAAAGAGTATGTTTTAGTAATTCTTTCAATTATTTTCTTGATTCATTGTTGGGTCTTTTAAAACGTCTGAAAAACATATTTTCTGACAACAGCCCTAAACTCAGATATTTAAAGGGTTATAAAATACTAATGAGGCAAAAAAAATGACAATGAATCTGCAAATTAACTAAAGTTATTACATGTAGTGGAGTAAAAAGTACAATATGTGTGTCTCATATGTTGTGGAGTAGAAGTATAAAGTAGCATCGAATAAAGTAAATGTACTGATGGTCTTTTTTTCAGGTAATTGGTAATTTTGAAAGATTATATGAAATTGAATAATCTTAGTGGTGTTTACGTTTCTATATTTATTTATAGATCTGGCAAATGCCTGGCAGCATGAGTTAGCACGTTCTCCCTGTCCTGCCAGAAAACAAACATCTGTGGGAGGCATAAATATCGCATCTGGGTTAGAATACTACAGTAAATTACTATTATAATAATAACTGTCTTAATGAACATGTCTGCTTTGGTGTGTCGTGTCTCTTCTTGCTACCAGAGCCTAACAGGTCTGTGAATATTTAACCCAGGCTGAACTTAAACTTTACTCCGGTCAGAGTGAAACGCACATGTCAAGTTAAAAAAAACTAGTTGTTCACCTGTCTCTCTCCGGTGCACCAGACTCAACCACCAGGGGGAGACAGGGGGCTTTCATTACAGCTCACATGGTTTCAATGCTACATTTCATTTTGTTGTTCCTGGTCAACCTTTCAAATGTTTAATTAAAATATATGACCAAAAGTAAAAATACTTAATTATTAATTATGCAGAACGGACAATTTTCAGAACAATGCATATTATATTATAGTATAATGATAATGAATTACTTAATATGTACATCACTTTAATATTGCAGCTGGAAAATGTGTGCTCATTCTAATTTATTAAATAGGCCTACAGTGTATTTCCTATGTGTATAAACTGCTGAGTGGCTTCTGAGTTTCCTCCTGTAGCTCAATAAATAATATCCTAATGTGTTTGTTGATTATATTTAACCAGTGACTAGTCTGCCTAACTCAAGTTAATAAATACACGGAGTGCAGTAAAAAACACAATATGTGTAAAGCAGGAAATGGAAACAAGTAAAGAACAAGTACCTCAAAATTGTACTTGAGTAAATTTACTTAGTTACTTTTCTTAAAAAAGAAAGAAGAGCAGGCCTACATGAAATACATGAAGCCACATTTTAACGAGAGGATTTGAACTCGTTCGCCTCCAGACGGATTCAGTCACCTCGGTAAGGCAGAGGGGCGGGTTTACAGCGCACACCTGACGGACAGACTCCGCCTTCCCTCCGCCTCTCCACTCAGTTAATGTTGTTGGTACTTAAGTAGTGGCGCGGCATCCTGTTTTTGTTTGCCACACATAAGAAGAAACACAAACTTTTGGGACCACCTTTCGGCATTAACGTGATGGCTGACAGCTGAAACCCTGCCGACTGACGACACACATTTCACAGGTAGGTTTGGGTTTGTCCGGAGATGCTAACAAGCTAACCCAAACAGGTGCAGGCTGGTTTAACCGCGAAAATAAAGTTCATATAAAGAGATGTTGGAGCTGAAGTTAGCCGAATCTGTCCATGTCTTCGTGTCCATTTAATCAAAGGTTCTTTTATCTTGACGGAGATTTAATGAGAACAGTTGAGTCATTTTCTTCACCCTCTTTATGAGGTTTTGGCCCTGTGACTACACCTGTGTTAGCTTAGATTTTAGGCTTTTACAACTACCAGGAGTTAGTCTGTTTATACAAAAAACACATGTGCCAGAGGAATAACAGCAATTTAATATTATGTAACATAATAAGCTTCACTTATTGTTGACTTGTGAATTTGTATCTCTTAACTCCAGCACACTGTTATTTCACTCAGTGAGCTGTTGGTAGTCTGATAACAAGTGTTTCCCTCCAGTGTATTATTATTATTATTATTATTATTATTATTATATTATCTCAGGTGCTCCATATACAGGAGGACCCTTATCATTGGCCAACTTCATACTGTTGTGTGGTACCTTTTTTTTTTTTAAAAAACACAATCGGATAACTATAACTTTGTTTTTTGTAGTAATCAGAAAAGTTATGATGCTGAAACAAACAACAATGCCAAATATTCACTCATACCAGCGTCTAGATTGTGAGGATTTGCTGCTTTTCTTTGTCTTATGTTACAAGAAACTCAATATTCTTCTCTGTTTCATTTCACTGTAAACTGAATATGTTTGTGTTTTGGACTGTTGGTTGTACGAAACGATTTGAAGACATTATCTTGGACCTTAAGGAACTTATATTAACTTTTTCATGAATTATTGAGGTGATTTTAATGAACAACATTTTCAAATGGACAACATGGTAACGAAAATAACTGTTAGTTGCAGCCCAACTTCTCGCTTAATAGATAAGTCGTTGCAGCTCTAGTTTTGTGTTTTGAAAAAGTGAATGTTATCCATCTGCTGTGTGTGGAGACGCCTGCGTCCTCGCCTGATCAAATCACTGTCTGTCTTTAAACCTGCAGGCTGCTCTCGTTCTCCTCACATACTGCATGGATCAGGGCTGGGTGACATAAATACAAAAAATATCACTTATTATTTAGACCAATTTGTACTTTCGCTGTCAAACTTAAGTTGTGATGAATCTTTTAGATCTGCAGTTGACTACCTGAATTCAGTGTCTGTGTTGCTGCTGCCTCAGTCAAAAAACACATGTAGAGCCGGCTGTTCGTGAATACTGCAATTACATCAATGATCAAATAAATAAAAAAAAAAACACACAATGCTATGAGAAAAACAACACCGTTGAGTCACACTTTCGTTAATGAAAATAGACTTTGGTGGCGCAGAGCCAGAGAAATATTACAAACCTGAATTTCCACACATCCACCAGATGTCAATAACACCTGCTGGTATGTGACGTCAGATGTGATGCAGAAAATGAAATCAGAATCCTGTGTGTGTGTGTGTGTGTGTGTGTGTGTGTGTGTGTGTGTGTGTGT
>CALSBV010011050.1:3466939-3492731 GCA_943590825.1 Bovichtus diacanthus | reverse complement strand
CCGACCCCGGATAAGCGGTTGAAGATGGATGGATGGATGGATAAATAAACTGTATTTATTTGCATTTAGCAAGTAGGTCTCATTATAGGCTTATAAATTCTATTTTTTTTAAATTTACAATCGGGAGGAGGGAACAACAACTTTGTTGATCACTCACTTGAATCACCGCCCGGCTAGAACTCCAGGTGACACAAATCTAACACAGCCATAGTTATTACTGCGTGGCATGTGCGTACAGGTAGAAGTGTTTGGAAAGAAAAATAACTCTTAAATGGCTAAAATGGCTTAAGTTGTTAACATTAAAGTGGCCATTGAATCTCTCTTTATACATCCATGGGTTGAAACGGCAGAGAAAGAAGGAAAGTGGAGCAAAATGTTTCCCAACTCAAGAAATGTGTGGGTTTGTCGTCAGGATGAGTGAGCTAGCATGCTAACGGTAAGTTTAGCGCTGTCCGTTGGTTGCCTGTGGTTCTAGCTAACAGAAAGCTATTAAATGAAGCTAATGTGACGTTACTCGTGCAGTTGGCGCCGGCTGTGGTGTCTGTGAGGGTTAGCTGTTTTGATTAATTAGTTGTTGAGTCTAAACAATATAATGGTGGTGGTATAAGTAAAAGTAGAAATACCAAAAGAAATATTGAAATCGGCTTAACAAAAACGTGTAATATAGGCCTACAGTATATGTAATTATAGAATTAAACGAACCCCCCCCAATTCCCATAAATATATTTTAGGCAGTGGTGGAAGAAGTAGGTCTATTCAGATATTTTACTTTTAAAAGTAGCAATACTACAAGGTATACAAGTAGTAGTAGAAATCCTGCATTATTTAAGCAGAAAAACAAAAAGTTTGGCGACGCATTAACGTGTTCATCACTTTAATGTTGCAGTCTTTCTAAACCGTTCGGGTACAGTACTTGAGTAAATGTACTTTTCACCACTGATATCTGAAAAAGTGATTAAAAAAAAAATAATAAAAGTCTCAGTTACCCAAAGTGATATCTGCAGATTGTTTATTTGTCCTCAACCCAGATAAAAAATGTATTTGCAATATAAAACCCGGACAAAAAAAATATTATATTTAAGAAGCTGGAATCGGCAAATGTTTGGAAATTTTGACTGTCAAAATGGTTGCTGATTTACCATTTTTATCCACTGACTATCGACTTGTTTACGTTTTAATTGGTAGGTACTAGGTAGTTTGTTGCATGCAATCGTTTTGAATCATTTTCAAGCTTCTACAATGTGAAAATTTTCTGGTAAAACAATGAATCGTGAATATAATCAGCAGATTCATTGATGATAAAACATTATAATTATTTGCAGCTCTAGTTACAAATCAAGAAAGGAGACTTTGTGTTCAGCTTCTCCAGCCTTTACTTTTTTTTCATACTGGCTGCACTCCAGAAGGCGAGAGAGGTTGATCCAACTTAAACTGTCTTGAAGTGGCTTTTTCGCTGGTGTATTCTCACCTTGTTGCTGTGGTTTTTTTCTCAGTTTCCTTTCACAGTAATAGAGAAAAAAGACATGTAGCGCTCAGGTGAAGGGCAGACTGGATTGTCCAGAGATGAGAATATGTTCATGTTAACCCTGAATCAGCCCGTGCAGTGTCTTCTTTAGCTTCTGGGATAGGTTTGAGTTCCACCGGGACCTTGACTAAGCAGCAATAGTAAATGGATGAATGAACTTCCCCCGCCTTCATGACACACGTGACTTTAACTCATAGCTATGTTGTAGTAAAATAGTAATAAAGCGTTTTAAAAAGAAAAAAAAGCTAAGGGTCACATCAGAAAGTGGCAAAAGTACAAATGTCTTGACATAAAGCAAATGTACTTAGTTACTCTCCACCACTGTAAGCTGCTGTTTCTGGCGAGCTAACCGCACCTGTATACTGCTCTGCCAACTGTTAATTAAAAACAAAGAAGAAGAGGAAGCATTTATGATAGATAAAATGTCGGTAATCTCCAAAACTTTCTCTCCATGAGTCACAGGATTACAAAGATGTCAGGAAAGGAAACACTTCTGATGTCAGCAGCGCAAAACTATTTTAGTACTGGCTGTATCTCAGCAAACATTAAAAAGAAAAAAACATATAATATATATATATATATATATTATAAGTTTTAAAAAAACATTTTTTTTGATATAAGCTACTACAAATGTAATCTTGGATGCAGTTTGTGAATCTTGCAGTCACTATGTGTACTTGGGCACGGTTGGCAGTTACTGGAATCACACAAGGAGGTACTTATCTACTTGCAAATACTGTAAGTGTGGATATTGGGACAGAATCTAATAGCATTAAGAAACTAAGTGGTTGGTGTCGGTTTCCCATATGTTTACCAGTAACTGCAGGTCATAGATTACCCCACGGCTTTACTGGGCTCGCTGTAATGCAAAATGCAGCTCTTGCCATTTGTTGTTTCTGGTTTGTGGCCACCTTTTTTATCCAACCAAACTGGAATGTAATGTTGATATCATGCCTTTGACAACTGAATTAGGCCGCTTGTGAAGTTTTCTTTGGACCGAAAATGTATTTTGCTGCCAAACTATAATGGGAGTTGTGCCATTATGAGGAGGAACGCAGGACAAAATTACAGCGTAATCAACCAATTACTTTATAAATAATGTGTATGGCCCTTATTTTCATAAAAACAAATATCAAAGCTAAATATATCTCTAAACAGGGATATTTTTAGGTGAATTATAGTGAATGCATATGTATAAAATATATACTTAACAGAAACTTACTTTTCAGCACCACTGACATGTTGTATATCTACAAAGAAATATGAAAGTCATGAGGATGCTGGACTCCAGTAGAAAATCAATTGAAGGACACTTCACTAACATAGCAAAACATTTTGATGTTAACATTACTGCTTTGAGTTTTGAAAGTATGAAAGTCAGAATATTTCTATTTAAATGTCCACTTTATGATCCTTTATGAAATGTACATAAACAAGCATAGTTTGCTGAAAGGGAGTGTTAATTTATCCCAAAAAAAAAAGTTTATCCATGAAATATTGACATTTGTGGGACAGCAAATTAAATTGATTAAATAATGAAATAAAAAATAATAGTTCACATGACACGTGCTTAAGCACATGGATACCTTTATTTTGTATAGTATCTTTGGCAGGTGTTAAAAATTGGCAGCTGAACCTTCTCATTGCTAAAGAAATTATTATTTTTTTTTTTGTGTTTGCACATTTCTATCCTGATTGATATACAGTTAATATATGAGCTCTGCTGCAACGCCTTCCAGTGTTAACTGTGACTGAGCTCTTTTTAAGTCCTTTCAACTTCAACATGTTAAAGACTCCAAATCAATTATGAAGTCTTTAACATGAGATTTGAAAGTTAAAAGCAAGTGCTTGTAGAAATACAATATCTCACCAAATACTTGTTTCTTTCAAAGGAAACATGGCTTTTAACATCCAGTTGCAATTAATGATTTGAAGCATCAGTATGTGTCAAAGTTGAATAAGAACAGTCAAAATGAAGGTGCAACTGTACAAAAAGTCGCATTAGTTTCTTTCTGTTTGGAATATTGTAGTGTTTCCGTACATCACTCTTTGGTCACATTAAAACCAGCATCAGTCCTCATGAGTTGTAGTTCAGTTGACTTTCTATGTTTAATATTATAACGAATGAACAAATTAGTTCAGTCAGAACGCATGGGTTTTGATTTTAAATGTCAGAAGACTGCAGATTCATAGGATAAAAAGAACCGTCAAAAACGCACAACTAAAATCCAAAGCTCTAAAATCTAACCAGCTCATAAATAAGTGATCTGTGCGTTTTCAGGGCTGCAGGGAGGAAAACAGCCGATATGCGGATTAATTCTATAATGAAAGGATAATTTCTCTCATCTGAATTTTGAGTTTTTCTCCATTTTATTGCGGTGCCAGCAGCTGAAAGTGTTCCAAAAGGCATTTTTCAATATTTATGGGTCACCAAGTCAAGTCTCCACAGCTGTTTGGTCTCAAGTCAAGTCTTCATGCATACGAGTCTCAAGTCTACATCTGCGGTGAAAGCAAATTGCTCGGTTGTCTCTGCAGGGCTCGACATTAACGCTTGCCTGATGCAAGTAATTTATCATGCAATTGCCTGTTTGGGCAAGTGAAAAATAAATGTGACCATTTTTCAGTAGGGATGTCCCGATCGGGCGATCAAGGGATTTTTTTTTAACTGATCTGTATTCTCTATATTGAGCCCAATCTGATTTTTTTTTGTTTTACGTCAGCTGTCCCACTGGTGTTTTTACTTGCAAAGCTTTCATGCGCAGACACGCAACGAGTGCAGTCGCCGTCAACTCTCCAACTCAATACAATGTTATGACGGTTTACACTGAATTTGGGACCGTTTAATTCTTTAAAAAAAGTTAGTCTGCAGCCTTGCTGCATTTTTTGTTTCAGACAAGTTAGTTTAGCTGTCAAGCAATTAAAATATTTCAGCTATATCCCGGCTCTGAATAATATTTTAAAATGACGTCAAGCTGAGTCATTTGAAAATCTGTCCACTCAGTCTAGAACTTCAGTTAAACAACATGGTGTTTACCTGACCTACTTTTGCCATTATGCGTAATTCACATTCATGCAAACATCAAAGTGTGATTGTTGTGAAAGATAAAAATAGGACGACTCAATTAAAACCAAACCAATGAAAAACGAACCAATGACAAACAAAAAGTGTTTTGAGCCACTTTACAGCAGAATCCAGACAAACAGCAGCGCATTTAAAGACAATTTGAGGCCCAGTCGTCTCACATCCTGTATAAAAAGAAAAAGTAATTAACGACAGACTTGTCCATTGCAATATGTTACCAGCTTGATAGATGAGTTTTAAAGCTTTAATGACAAGGTGTTTGTAATTCAGTCTGGCTTCATATTGTTTTTCAGCAGGAGATCAAGGCTTTTGATGCCATTTGTTTGAGTAATTAAATATATCAAGGTGTTAATGCAATTACTATGAAGCATACTTTAATTTGATTTTCTTTGAAGTGCTCTCCTCCTCCTGCTCTAAGATATCTATCCATTCGTCTCACTGACTATTCACAGACGATTTATATCTATTTAGAAACGTATCCTGGTCTGGGTCCTTTTTCATCCTCCATTACCCCTCCAATGTCTGCATCTTCAAAACAACCATTCAGTTCTTCTTCTTCTTCTTCTTCTTTTTTCTTCTTCTTGGCAAACCAGCTAGAGATGCAGACACCACCAACTGGAATGTGGAACTAAACAGGAGCACGAGCAGTTGGCGTGGGTTACCAAAATATACTTGGGCGTTCTTACCTGGGAGGTCTAACCAAGTAAAGTCTATGTGTGGGAAACACTGCACTCAATAGATTACCTTTTTATTTTTATGGCTAGTGAATGATGCAATCTACTAGCCACTAATTTTGTGCCCTGTTTGCAATCCAAAGCTGTATTGGCATAGGTGAGAGGCTGTGAGTGCAGAAGAACCCTTTTATTTAATCAGGATTGGTCTGTAAGAGGACTCCACCAGTATGATACATTTTTGCCCTAATTTGAAACTAAAGTGGAATCTGTGTGGTGCTGTCGTCCTGGTGTGACCTTTTTTTACGTGGGAAAAGTTAACTGGTGCACCCTTTTTGTATTTACCCCTTTAGAGAGTCTGTGCACGTCTCTGCTGTCGCCTAACTTGAACTGGCGTCCCTCTTCTTGACATCTGGCAATTTCCAGGAACACCACATCGGTCTTTTTGAAGTCCTCTACACCTGTCCTCCTCTCTGTCTGTGGGTAATTGCTGCTGTTCTGTGTGATGTATATGCTGTTACTGTACGTGTCTGCAACATCGGCTGCATGCACAATTCATTATTCAGCTCCCCTGGCCAGACGCAGCAAGAGAGCAGCTGCTCTCGCTGTCACCGGTCAACCAGGAAAATCCATGAATCTGTAATTATCCTGTCATCTCTGTCTGTCTCGTTTCCTTTTCTGTGCTTGCTCTGTATTTATTCCTTCTGTCTTCACCTGTCTGTTTCTTAGCTTAGTCTGTCATTCACTCAGCCTGTCGGCCTGTCCACCTGTCACCTCCCGTCCTCCTTCTTTTTACTTGGAAAGGGTTTTCTTAAAGCCACCCTCTTCCTCCCTGTTATCCACCTCTAAAAGGAATATGCAGGTTTAAATCCAGTGTTTATGATGGTAAAACATTGCAACAACAAAAAACTGATGCCAATTCAGGAAAATGTGGAGTAAACTTCCCACCCATACATTCTTTTTCCATACTCTCATTCCCTTTCTTTTCCACCTATCCCACTTCTCTTCCTAATTACATCCCCTCTCCTCTCTCTCTTCAGGCTGTGATTTGTCTCTCACTGAGCTGTGACTTAGTGCGTTAATTACCTCACCACCTATATGGAAAGGTGCCGGAGATGTCGGCGCACAAACGATTCTCAATGAGATTTCAGGAGAGCGAACCCAAGGCTGAGCATATATCATACTGATATATTTTTCTATTACCCACCTGTAGCTGTGTGTCCCTCAAGGGCAAAGAGAAGACACTCTGGAGCATTATGAGCATGGGAGCATCCGCACTCTCAAGGCCCAGCAAGCGCTATCTTTAATTTATGGCTATGTTTTATTAACCAGCAAGTCAATTCAGGCCACCCAGCAACACACAAGGCTCTGTGTTGACTAGTGTGCAGCGTCCGGTCCACTTTGTTTGTCAGTATATAGGGCTGCAACTTGTGATTATTTTCATTATCAATGAATCTGCAGATTACTATCTTTCAGTCTTTTAAAATGTCAGAAAATAGTGAAACTTGTCCATCCCAGTTTCCAAGGTGAAATGTCTTGTTTTGTAAGTTCTTTACTTTAAAGCAGGAATTCTCTACATTTTTGCATGGAAAAATTACATTGACCAATCTATTATCAAAACAGTTGGTGATTGTTTTTCTGTCGATGGACTAATTAGTCCACTAATCGTTGCAGAGCTGAACTTGTGAGTTTATTTTTCATTTATTTTGTTAGGTTAGAGTTGAGATCAGGGTCTCTTTCTCTTTGATCCTGTTTTGTGGGGGCCAGATAATTCCTAACTCTCCTCCCTGGGCATCCTATTATCAGGTGTCATAGTGTGCATGACATACAGCTCCTCTGACCCTGAACACACACACTCTTGTCTCATTAATTTATGGCCTTCAACTCAGGATTGAGTTACAGCTGGTGCTAGTGCAGGATTTACTTTGACAATATCCTTTGTTGTGGACACGCACACACTCTGAGATCAACTGCAGTGTTTATCACACATGCATACGCGGCATCGTTCATGATATGCTATCAGTGTTTGCTATTCCACACTTTGCTTGCTGGTATTCATAATTCATCGCCACTGTTAGTTTGTCTGCTGAAAAGTGTCAGAACTATCTGCATTTTTTTTCTTCCTGGATTCCTTTTCATCCCGCCATCACTTGCTTCCTCTCCTCAGCTACACAGGGACAAGTGTCAAGCCCACATAGTGATATTGAATTACTGATGCACACTCTAGTATATTCCCACAGACGCATGATTAAAATCCAATGCGTATAATGACGGCGCGAAGATCAAAGGCAGCTGGGTTGGGGATGCAGGCCCTTTAAGAGCGGCAGAGTGGGGAGGGCTCTGCATCAATAAAACATGAGTTTATTCAGTGGCTGTGCTAAGACATGGTTAGGAGCGCCTCTGCACTCTAGCGTGCTCTCACCACAGGCAGAGCATCCCCGTCCGACCAAACGCTTCACACATGCTGACACAGCTGAGACATGGACGCGCAGAGAAGAAAGGGATAACACTGGAACGCGGGGAAGCAAGAAGAATCAACAGTAGAAGAGTGAAAAGGGAAGAAAGAAGAGGTTCTAAAGAAGATAAGAGAGAAAGTGACGGCGCGGTAGAGGACAGTACACAGGTGCATCCAGGCGGAGAATGGGCAATTCCTCCTTCCCAGGCATGTCCCCTCTCTCTCCGTCCATTCTGTAGTTGCAGGTATTTCTAACTTGAGTGCCCTTCTCTGACGCGCTGGGGGTGCTGGGAAACTACCGCTGTTTGCCTCCGCTTTCTTCAGTGTGATGCTGTCTGTGTTTGCTGCACATCCGTCTTTCCCTGCATGTTTCAGAAAGATGCATATGATATCACTTTACAGAGTTAAAGTACATCTTTGGCACTTAAAAAAATAAGAGTGAACCTCTCACAGCAGTACTGCAGTGTAAGAATATATCAAATGAGGGAGTTGAATCGTCTTCTAAGTTGTTTTTAAAATTTGAGATAAAGCCTCTGATTGAGTTAATCAGCTTTAAGTGTTCCATCCCATTTGAAATGCATTAGAAGTGTGTTTTGAAATGCCTTTTAGTGCAAACATTGACAGCACGGAGTGTCTGAGAGGATCGGGGGGTGTGAGTGTCTGATTGTGTCGGTTGCGTCTGGCAGCAGCACTTGTTTACTGCTTGTGCGGATGGGAGAGGGTTGATGTTCTGGCTCTCTGTGGTTGGCATCTGGGGCAGCATGAAAGGGAACTATTGAAGGATTTCCAGAGGCTGCTGTTGGTCAGAGATGCAAAGAGAGATGAAGACAATAATGGCGATTTACTGGATGTTAATGCAGAGGTTTAAAAATAAAGAAGCAGTGATGAAGACAAACAGCCCGCTGTTACGACAAAAACAAATTTGCATTGTAAATTGGACCTCAACTAATCGTATTTTTCCGATTTTAATAAAGTGGGTGAAACATTTAGGGGTGGGTTTGTCCTTCTACAGTTTATGCATATCATGCATGTAATTACATTTGAGTCACAAAGCTGAGCATTTATTTTTCTGAAAGGTAAATCCTTGAATAAGGGCTGGAGATAATGCAAAAAATAAAATTGATTCCCCTCATAGATCAATAGATTTAAAATAGTCAGCTAGCCATTTTGAGTCAGGACAGACCTGTAAACTCAGGCAGGTGCCGGGTTTCTCTGTGTTTATAGTGGAAGTGGGCCACCTTTTCTCAAAACAAGAATTTAACATCATGACGAAATCACACAATTTAATGAAATAAGATATTACCCTTTTAGACAAAAAGGATAAAGGCACTAGGGTGGCTCGATAAGGCAAAAATCATGATGATAATGGTCAATATTGATCACGATTATTTAGCAAGATTACTCATTGACTTTGGAAACCTCATGCATTTATTGGACTTTAAAAAAAAAAAAGAAAAACTTGTCTTTAACATTGGATTTTGTTGAACTTTAAATTGAATTCAGTATTTGTTGTTGTTCCTCGTTCGACTCTTGAAACCAAAGTGTTTCCTAAAAGCTGAATTGCTTTTACTGTCTTGACTAAAGGCTCTCACACACACAGAAAGTGGGGCCGTAAAGTGTGGTCGCAGCTCGCTGTGAAGAAACAAGTTGCAGCTCTGGAGAAGGATAAGCTATCTGGCTAACTAGCCAGCCATCCGTCTCCAGCTGTGCGTCCGTCGGGGAGTGAGGCGGAGTGACATTTAGACCTAGGGGCGAGAGCATTGTGCTTCCATACGCTGTGACAAGAGTTTGTTGATGAAGCATGAAGTTGTTACATTTTACTAATTTACTCTGGCTCTCTATGCTTCGTAACGTTACTACCCCACTCCTCCATTTTAGTTGTTTCTGCAAAAAGGCAGCTACTTACCATAAGTCTGTTTAGTTTATACGGCAGATAGCCGCTATAACGACAACAATGGGCGCCTCTATGACCCTCCTGCTACATTGTTTCAATGGGAAAGTCCGTTATACTATACTACTATTCTATTCAATATCTATGAATAACCACTTCTCAATATTTTGTATTTTCATACACAATAATGCATATACAATTTCCTCAAGACAAACGAGGAGATATGTATTTATTAGCTACCAGGTTTGTTCTGATTTTAATAAATACAATTACAACTTGGAAACTGGTTACAAATCATTTTTATCGTGCGACAAACTAAATATTTTTTGATTGATGATGAAAGGAAACGTGGTGTTAAAAAAAATCCTTCTGGGTTTACCAAAGATCACCAGGCATTTATCTTATCTCATGTGAGAGGCACAAACTGCTGCTACTGCAGACTTAACTGACTGTAGGCTGGCAGAGTGCAAAATGGAGGTGTTCACTATCTTTAATTGGTATTGATTTACATGATGCTTTCCTCTCTTCACCCTCCAACACACTCGCACTGCACAAATCTGTGTCAGAGCGAGAAAAGACTTGAGTCTCTCGAACACCTTGGGAGTTAGGACTGGGGAAAAAATACCAGCTATGTTAATATTCAACGTAGTTTGATATGAGGTTCGTCACATCCTGCATGCTGTCTCACTCTGAAATCGCTGAGAGGATTAAATTTGAACGGAGCGTTTTGAAACACAGAAAAGAGAGTCACCCTTGAACATCTCAAACTTATCTCTTTTGTGCTGCATGAATGTGAGAGTTATGTCACCCCAATGACATGCCAGAGCCCTCCCTGGCTCCCCTGGAGGGTTTGAGAGGGGGTGGGTGGTGGTGGTGTAGCAGATCAAGCATGGTGGAATCGCAAGTGACTTGGGAGCAAAAGAGGAGAAGAGGCAGGGTGGAGGATCTGACAGGGAGCCGAGGAGCAGCAGCCAAACGGCAGTTTTCCCATGTCAGCCTGATCAAACTTGTTGACACATGGAAGGAGATGGAAGGGAGACAGAGAGGAAGAGATGAAGGGCAGAGAGAGGACGCTGCAGAGCAGTGTCGACATCAGAGGACTGATTGATGCCAAGCCACCAGGTGAGGGCGAACCGACGATAATATTGACTCGGATGTCTTTTTCTCTCGAGAAGCTGCTTTGCACTCTGACATTTAGAAACTAATGCTGTTTCTAATGCTGCTTCATCCTTGATGTTGCTTCCTTTGACTTATTTTAGAAGTCAAAACAACATTTCCCAGACATTTGGTTTCAAGCAGCCAGACTGCAGACCCAAACGCAGCTTTTCACACCAGAGACTTTATCATTTTTGTTAGAATGTGTAAGAACGTGGTGAAGCTTCAACTGACAAATAACTTCATTGTTTAATATCTTCCACTCTGCTCAAACATTCTCTAACAAATTAAGATACTTAATCTGCTGCCAGTTAAGACCTCATCCTTATCCTCGTATCGATTATGCATCTATTTAATTATTTATGTATTTTACAACTCATTGATGGATCATTGCATGCATAAAATGTCCAAAACTAAATACAGATGCCTTTTTGCAATTTACCATAGATGAAAGTAACACAAAATAGCTTAAAAAAGAAGAAGTTACAATTGTTTTTGATAAATGACTTAAATTCTTAATAAGTCATCAATAGTAAAAGATTGTTGGTCTACCAGCTAATTGTTTCAGTACGTATTAGTCCATCACAACATCATTTTGCAGATTCGGCCCACTGTGCAGATAACACCCAGACATGGCCGACGTATAGCACAATATATATAGAGGCAAAAATATCTTTAAAAGAAAAAGCCAAAAAAAATGAATATTGTTATTGACTCCTCTGGTGCCAAAAGAAGAAGAAAAAAAAAATATATATATATAAAATTTAAGATAGAAAATCATAATTTCTTGATAAATTGAGCTTTAACATATTTATAAAAATTATAGCAAAACTGAGAACACCACTAGGAATCATTACATTTCTTTAGCTTTGTCCCATTTCCATATAATCTTTATTGTGTACTGCTTTTGCAGACAGTTTAAAATCAAAGGACATACTTTACCTTTTATACTAACCAGAGATGATGCAATACGTTTGCTGTCGGTCGTCAATCAAACTTCACAAAAGGAGCAAACGGTTTTTCCAAACATTTAACCCCTTTTTTCCCTTCAAAGATCAGTCTGTAGCTGTTTCATTTGTACACCGCTACAGAAGTATAGATCCTTATGTTTGAAGGGGATATAAGGAGTCCTGGGACGATTGGCTTCTGAGTGGAGTGCAGGCTGAGAGCAGCAGCACCTGTGGAGCTGGCACAGATTCTGTTTCTTGTTCAAGGACACAACAGTAATTCTGCTCTCTGCTTGTCCCTCCTGCCTGTTTTTGCAAATACTGCTCAAATGTGATGGCATGGAAACTTTTGATTATAAAATGAGGTTTAAATGTAGTTTTTATTGTTGGATGATATTATCAGCAGACTTTAAGGGCTCAGGTGAGATCTGGGGGATAGAGAAGATTTTTAATGTGTAATTAAACAACGTTGCCCTCCCCGATCAGAGAAAGCAGTAAAACATTAACGACACATCACAGCAGAGAGTTATTAACAATGACTCTTAATTTGTGTCTCTCTGGCTCTGTAAAGCTGACCCAGGATAATCTTGGCAGTCCGTCTGCGGATGTTGTTTAATTTATTTAGTGAAGCCTCTGGAACTAAAGAATCAAAAAACTCAATGCAAGGTGCTTTAAGATGTTTCGCCAGTGAGTTGGATGCAAGCCCCCAGGAAGAGCGCCAGGCTTTGAAGCAAATTTTTGCAGTGGCCAAACCGTGGAAATACAACTTCTGTGTCAGTCATGTGATGCCATGGTGCCCATGGTTCCATTGCCTTACATTGGGAAAGAGATGTCTGTAAATCAGCACATACATTTTTTTTGTTGAGGTAAATCAACTTCCCAGTACGAACATTTGAATAGCTCTTATTTAAATGATCTAAAAACCTAAAAGGGGTAAAATGTAGATATAAAAATAGTCAAATCCAGAGTTATTTTAAGTCTGGCCGAGGAGGAGCGGTGGGTATAAGGAAAACGCAAGTGCACATTCTCTTTGGGCCCCATGGATGTGGAACATCACCAATTTTACCTAGTAATGAACGGGGCGCCGTCTCCAACGCTGTATCCAGTTCTCTTTATACCTCCATGGTTGGATGTCATGATGAGGAGAGTCACTCACACTGGCACTCAACTTCCAGAATAAAAAGGCACTTCTGTTGTGTCTTGGAAAAAGCATGAAGAATCTCCCCACTTTTTTTCCCTAGGACACTCAGAATATCTTTCCATCCACTTAAATTTTACTGACTTGACCTGCTTTTGCCCCCGAGAGCACCTTGCTTATCTCTTACAAGCTGAGACTGCTAACATACAGCAGGAAATGCGTGGCTTAAAAGTTGTCTTTTTTTCCTGTAACGTAATCTTTTACTATAAAACCCATATTTTCTTCTAGCTGATTCTGACAAACACACTGACAACACAGAGGAACATGTGAGGAGAAGAGAATAGAGGGTTTTTAAAAGAGAATATGCCTAATGTTGTTGTTGTTGGACAGATGCTGATGACTGTCAGATCAAAACAACTCTGTTGTCTTTATAGGCAAATCCCTCTGTATGAAGACAAATAATATGCAATAGGCTTTGAGAGAAAAAAGTCTGACATAAAAAGTAGGATAAAGAAAGTGAGGCAGCCTTTTTATGCTTTTGTCATCAGTATTTTTGTATTCCAGCCTCCTGAAGCTGTGTACAAGGGGAAGAAAAGGAGAGAATAAGCAGAGAGAGAAGCCTCTCCTGGAAGGGGACGCTGGTTTGCTTTTCTCTTGTAAATCAGCTTAATTGCACACCACTGCGTCACATTTTTCTCAGTAGCAGCCGTTCCCATTTTCTTCTCCAATCGACAGTTGCTGGACATAAAGTGCTGATAATGACCTCAGGTCTGCTAATGTGGGCACAGTGATGTGTGTTCATTTAATCTCCTCTGCACCAGAGCAGGGCTGGACACTAGGCAACATATCTATCACTGTTTCACACCAATTATAAATCACTTTTAAATGAGCTGCACACACTCTATCACACTATCATCTGCAACATAATAGATTCCTGCAGTGGTGTGTGTGTGTGTGTGTGTGTATGTGTGTGTGTGTGTGCTTTGTCCATTGATGTTTAATTGTAATTCTATTGCATTTCTACTTTTATTAGACAAAAGGATGAGTGTGAGAGTGGGGTGATTTCTAACAAAACGGGTACAATTTAAAAGATAAAATGCAGCTGCATCATGTACTGTAGCATACAGTAGATTGGATGTGTGGAATGTGATTTAAGTTGCTGTTTGTCAGGAGGGTTGATGCATGTTGGGTAATGGGGCCGAGTCGTTTCTTGATGAGTTGACCAACATCAATCATGAAGGCGCATGTCAAGACAGTCGGTATATTGATCAGGGATGCCACTAGGGCTGTGCAATTAAAATAATTTCGATTTCAATCATGATTTTGGCAACAATAAATGGTTATTGTTCCGCATTACGTTTCACAATGATGCTCTCGTCACTTTCAGTTGATAATTGTAGCGTCTGTCGTCCGAATAAGCATTGACACCACGCTTAGTATTTTACAAATTACAGTTTTATTAATTTGATGAACTTGGGCGCTGATATGTTAAAATGAGGTAAATGGGTTTTACTTTTATACAAAAAAGCTAAACGACGTTGGGCAAGTAATGTAATCGCTGTATGCCAGAACACAGGGTAACACCAGTAACACAGACGACAGCGGCAAACCTTATATTGATGTTTTAAACTTGACACATTTTCATGGTATTCCTGCCTATTCGTAGTTTTGGACTGAAAACAGCCCTGCGTTTAAAGTGCAATAGGCTACGTTGCTGGTTGGACTTGCTGCTTCAGGTTCCAGTGAAACGATCTAGGTAGTCCACTTTTGAGTGATACTTTTAGTTTGAAGGCTTATCAGATGCCAAAGCACCGCTCAGTGGGTTCTAATGTTATGAGAGGGATTTTACTAAGTTATCACAGCGGCAATTCCTTTTATCTCTCGTGATGACTGCGAGGTTAACCATAGAGAAGGTTACACAGTAAACTACTTGGAATGTGTGATTTTTAACACGTTTAACGCAGCACTTTGCTGGATGACAAAAGTCATAATTCCCCTTCAAATGAATGAAGGAGCTGTGTTTTTCGCAGGCAGGGCTTAATGTCTGAACCCAGCTTCATCCGTCCATGACAAAGCTATCAGAGTAAATTCTACCGCAGGACATCACACTGTAGGTGCATGGTGTACAGCTCAGGCTGTTCATTTATCAGGAACACTGTATTGATCCCTTAAAAGAGTCTTACACTTCTGTTAGTCCCTTGACTTGAACTTTTCAAATAACTCCAGAGCGTTGTAAAGTCAAAATGTATTGAAAAAAAGATAAATGTAATTATTTCCAATATTCACAACATGTTTTCATCTCATGAAATATTCAGCTTTGTTCCTTATTTGTTGGCGTTCAGCCTTTCAAAACCAACATTTTCACTACGCTCAAACATCTGTTTGCTCTGCCGCTTGCCGCACCCAAAAAGTAGCACGCACAGACGAGTTCTATTCATTAAAGAAAGTTAATTTTATAAAAGAAAAAAAAGACTATCTCATTTAATATGATGAATCTCTTTAATTCAAATTCCAGGATTTTTTATTTTAGGGTGATGACATCATAGAATATGACGACAGACATTCAAAGCTTCATTCAAAAACCTCCTAGAAGCTTTATATGCAAAAAGGAAAACGGAACTCGGTGCAGCCTTAATTTCTCACACCCTCTCTGCCTGGTAAAACTCAATTAAAACTCAACACCCCCAGTTTATTTTGCAGGATCCGTGTCCAAAACCAAGCATTAGACTCTCCTAGCATTAGTATCAAAGCTGCAGAGCCACAGAGGACATTATCCAAGTGTTTTCACAGGCAGAATAGGGCTCACTGTGACCAGTAAATTGACTCTGACGTGTACAATTGTTGAAGTGCCTCTTTAAATCCCACCAGGGACTTGTTACATTAGTACAACCTCTGGATATTTCTTACAGCTGACATTTTTACTTGTCTGACACAGGTGTAACTAATAATATTAATAAAGGCTTCATTCTGTTTAGCAGTCCAGGGTCCTGCTATTGGCATATACAGCTTACTAAATGTAATGTTGTTGTTGTTGTCGTTGTTATTATTATTGTTATTATTATACCTGTTCTTTTCCTGCTTTATTATGTCAAAATGTAAGCCCTGAATAAAGGTTTATTAACATTTGAAGATTGGTCTCTCAGGTTAGTTGATTAAAATGAAGATATTCATGATTTGGTTTTGTCTCTGCAGTAAACGGTGAATTCTTTAAATCACAGATGCTCTTGACAGTATGCAAGAATTCCCTGTTAAAAGATTCTTCTGAAGCAGGGCTTTTTGCAGACATGCTCTTGCATCTTTCCGTGAGCTTGTTTGGTGTCGCAAGATAAGTCTGGATGAATTTTATGTTGTGCTACATAAAAGAAAGGACCAATTTCTGCCACAGAAGACATACTTCCAATGGCCTTTTGTTGTAATTTTTAAGGTACCATAGGGGTGTGTGCGCGTCTTCAAGGTCTTCCTGCTGCTATCACATATTCTGGCATTTCTAGTGCAATGGAGCCTAATTTGACAACTTTCCCTGAAAGATTGAACCACAGATATTCATCTCCTGATTTTATTTTTTTCCTCTTACAGCTGTAACGTTTTGTCCTCGATAAGGGAGTTGATATTTCAGTGACATCTCTGGTAGAGAACAGCCTATCAGATGGCATTACTCTCGCACATTGGGGCACACAGAGCAGAGAGGAATGGGCACTGTCGCAGGTAAAAGTCCTGTGGCAGAAGAGAGGGGCTGGAGGTTGAGGAAAGTGCCTCTGTGTGTGTTTTTTGTTTGTCGTTCTGCTAGTAGAAATGCATCATGTCTGCAGATTTATCAGTGTAAGATTGGTTTGTGCTGCAGACACAGCACCACACATTGTTTCACATATCACCCATTGACATGCTGGATGCGTAGCCCGAACAGCTCAGACATCATTCATCAGGGATATCAAGTCTTATTTTTCTCAAATCACAGGATTATATGGCAGGGATGGGGACTCCAGTTTGAAACTTGAATCACATACAAATTGACTTAAGACGTGACATTGAGTCTAGATTTGTGGCTCAATAAGTTTCTATAAAACAGCCCTACTGGAACATGTTCAGGGCCTGGCAGACATGGAGAATTGTAATTTGTGAGAACAGACTGCTTTCTCTTGTTGACAGTTTCTCTGTAACGTCCTCTGGTGTGACACAACCTGGAGTACAGTTCTGCATCCCTGCTGCGACAGGAGAGGTTTCCCACCGAAGGGCAGGAAAAAACATTTACAGCTGCTGCTAAATTGCTTTTTATCCATGTTGATGTCATGGCTCTTAAGATGGCAGTGTTGCTCTGTCGGTCGCTCCAGCACTTTGGAACAGACTGAAAACTCCTGAAAGGATGAATGCTAAAGAATTTATTTTGTCTAAACTAATGGCATTGCCATCAACCTCAGCTGTACTGTATGTTTAGTGCTAAGTAGTAAATGTTAACTTGCTAACACACTAAACATTATACCTTCTAAACATTTTAGCATTTTAATGTTATCCCTGAGAGGCTTTGCTTAGGCACAGGGGTGCTTTAGCATGGCTGTAGACTTAAAGTCTTGTTAAATACTATGTACTATTTTAACAAAGGTAAAACAATGTGGTTTAACCCTCATCTTGCCAACATATGTAACATACAAGAACTACTCATCTGGACCCTAAGAATAAATGCTGTAAGAAATACCCTTCATAACAAAAAGTTCTTCTTAAGACATTAAAAGTTATGACGTTATTGTCATCTGACAAAAAAAAAAATCTTATTTTAGGAAAGTTACAGTTCATTTGAATACTGTGTAAAGTAAAATAGACTGAACACATGAGGACCCCAGTTGGTAGGATTAAGGTAAATAGGTATGCAACAGGCAAAATTTGATGTGCATTCACGTATCTCTATATGAAATCATTGTGTTCACCAATGATTTAATATGAAGTAACAAATTCAGTATTTGTAGGCACTGCGATGTCAAAACACATCTGCTAGCCTGCTGCTAACGCTACATCTCTTAACTGACCAGAGCAGCCACAACAGCCTTAACTGCACTTTTTATAATGTGTGCATAGGAGCTGGATGCATACAAACCTGCATGCATTCTGTGTGTATGCATGTGTCATGTTTGTAGGCTGGTTGTATTTCTACATATGCTATGTGACAGCTCTTTGTTTTCTCATAAACCGGCGTGACAGCTCTGACATGTGTCACCCCGAAAGCAAACATAACACGCAGCTCAACAGCGTTGACGACTAAATTACAGTGAACAACACTTAGGAAGCTACTCCTTTCATGATTATACAGAATGGTCCTTCTGAAACCCCGATCAGACTCTCAAATGAAAAGCTTCTGTCTAGTGGAATAATAGGGTATCTGAAATTAGGAGAGAGAGGGAGGGAAAAGGGGGAGGGGGAGAGAGATTATGGGTTATTGTAATATTGTTCTAGGGCTTGGAAATATAGAAAAAAGAAATGTTTTCATATCGGGATCTAAATCAATGCAATATTACTGTTGCTTCCCTTAAAGTTAAAATCGTAGATTGTAGAAAGATAAGTCAGATCAATTGAGTAGTAGGTTGACAGAAAAATAAGTAATAAGTAATTTAAGCAAACATGCAAACCGTTCCTTCGTTACAGATTCTTACGTTTGCGGATCTGATGCTTTTTCATTATGTCAAAGTAAACAATATCTTTAGGTTTTGTACTGTTAGTTGGACATAACTAGCAATTTGATTAATTCACCTATTTCTTTATTTTAGAGACTAAATGAATAATCAATGAAATTAATCATCAGATACATTGATGATGAAAATAATACATTTAGAACAGAAAATGTATTTCAATAAACAAATTATACAAAACAAACCAAATCTTGTCAGTATAAATTTTTAACACAATAACCGTCTACCCACGTAGAGTATGTGAGGTTGTAACTTTAAGAAGCTGATGGTGCTGCTTCGGTTTACTGCTGTTGTTTCTCTGTTTGTTCCAGTAGATGGGTTTCACTGTTACACTTGTGCTTTATTAGGTGCTTCAGGTAATAAACCAAGTTTGTGGTGTTTCCCATCGTTGTTAGCAGGCCAAACTTTAAGTAGGCAACGTACAAACCACAAACCTCTTTTTAATTATTTTTGTGTTTGTGTTGCTTTCTCTATGGATCACTCGTCTCCGGTCCATCAGTGGTAGGATGTAGCTAAGCTTGTGCTTTACTTGAGTATTTCTATTTTATGCTACTTTTACTTCTGCTCCACTACATTTTGGATGCAAATATTGAACTTTTTTTACCCCTCAATATTTATGACGGCTTTAGTTACTTTGCAGATTTAGATTGAATTACTGAACTGCATCTAAAATGCGTGTCATTGCAATGTGGGATTGTTAGCAGAATTGTACTAGAGCTGCAACTAATGATTTAATATCTTCATTAATCAATTAATTGTTGTTTCGTTGATAACATGTCAGAAAATAGTGAAAAATACTCATCACAAAATCTCAAAAATGTAAAGGTAAATTCTTCCCGTGTCAAATTTTAAATGATTGTGTCCGACAAACAATCCCAAAACCCAAAGATGTTTATTTTACTGTCACATAAGACAAATGAAAGCTGGATCCAGAGAAATAGTTAATTCATTATCAAAATAATTGGCACTTAATTTTATCTCTAATGACTAATTGATTAATCAACTAATTATGTTCGCTCGGACGCTACTTTTTACATTAATTTGTGGGAATTTTAGAGGCCGATATATTGATTCGGACACTACCGTAAATATACTTGAGTAAAAGAGTTTGAACAGCTGATGCAGATTTCACAGTAATGCACGGTTGGTTTATGGATCACTGGAGTGAATATTGACTTGACGACATGAATCATCTCATGCTGTTTGTGGTGTCGAGAATAAGGAAGATTTGAGAGCAAGATAGATGTGCAGACTCTTGAGTGCGTGAGAGGAAAGATGCGAGCGCGATTTATAATCAGCAAACAGTTTTTTGGTCGTAGTTTTCTGTCTCTTCCACTCGTCTTGCTTCATGTCACACACACACACACACACACACACACACACACACACACACACAGAGGCTGTAGAATCTCATCTCTGTGCAGCTTTCCTCAGCAGCCTTGGAGAATGATTTCATTGGGATGACAAGTGTGCCTCTCCCTCCATATTTCTGCCACCCGGGCCCCTAGCCTGGATCCAAAGGCAGTCTGCAAAAATAAATGCTGTTTTCTATTTTGTTTTCTTTTTTCCTCTCCCCTTCTTCTATCTCCATCTACCCAATCTGATTTTAGCTGTGCTGAAAGTAGCATTTTCTTCTTATCACAACATCTCTAATGCTGACTTTCCTTCCTCTCTCTTCCCTTTCCATCCCTCTTCATTCCTCTCCATCCACTAAGCAGAAAATGGGTCCAGTTGCTGTTGCGGGCTATTATCTGTGCAAGCTATCTATCTTGATAATTGACTTGTGGGGGTAAATGTGACGGTGATCGCTGTGACGCTAATACATTCTGCCAATTTGACACGCTCATAATCCGCTGGGCTCACGTTCGTTTTCCACCCCGCAGCCATCGCGGTGGAGGCGAGAGCTTTGATGCGTTGGAGCACTGGATACACACAGTATAGGCCGAGTGTGTGGGTGGGGAGAAACACTCGGTCTAAATTAGGAATTGGAAGCTTTTGAGTGGGCATATAGGAAGAGGAAATTGGTCTAAACATGCACAGCCGCACGTTATAGAAGCAGACCCGTACAGATGGATATCTGTCACAATGCGGATGTGTAAGCCAAGCTGGAGGAAACTAACACATCTTAACATCACAACCAATTTGTTCTGTATGCTGCTGATTGCTCTTGCAGCAGTGAGAGTGAATGACATAAATAGGGGGCATACTGTATATCCGGAGCACAAGTAGTGATGTCTTAGTCTAATTCCACCTGGCATGACATCCTTATTTGGCACCAGGAACAAATAACATGCTGGTATATTTATAAGAACACCTGAGGACATTAAAGGTTCAGTTTTTAGATATTTTAAACTTTTGCTGCCTCCTCAGTATAATGGAGGAAAATGGAAATGTGTTTGTGCTGCTCACAAAACAATTAGTTTAATTTTTTGACAATATATAATCCATGAATTGTTTCTCATTTAGTTCCAGCTTCTCAAATGTAATCTTTTGCTGGGTTTTGTACAGCTTTAAAACCTTCCTTAATGAAGACTATGTTCTGTCAACCTTTTTTTTTTTTTTCCATGACCAGTGCGTACTTCAGACTACGTCATCAGCCCGACATGGCAGTCGTTGGGTGTCTGCTTGGATTGGGACAGACAACAGATGTCTGCTGCGTCATCGATAGTTTTGTCCCGTGTATTGTGAAATGGTAGTGGTCTGAGTGTCTCCCGGCATACCGTCAGAAAACTTTCCACGATGTGTTCCCTCACGACGTGACCAATAGCGCTCTTCAGCTGTAAACGGGGCGAAGCGAAACAGGAATGATGTGAAAGATGAAGGCAAAGATGTTTGTGCTGCAGGTGGAACTGTGAAACGGGAAAGGTCACAGTCATTTTTTCGCATCATTCACGGAGCTAATGTTTGTTCCTGGGAGTCTGTCCCTAGCACCTTTTTTCTCGATGACGTTGTGAAAGACAGCGGGCTTTGATTGGTCGTGCCTCTCGTCCAAGTCACGGCAAGATTTTATGACACAATCGGCTAATCTGACCATCGTCTCTCTGACGAGGCAGCATCGACGTCATTAAACCCAAACTGACGATATCTTTTGACATTAAAAGACCATACTAAAATTTAATTTTCATTGACAAAAAGCAGGAGACAAAATATTATAGTTTTTTTTCCTCTCGATGCAGCCGTTCCGTGTCCTGTGCTGGTCGCGCCATATCAGGACTACAGCTACACAATGAGCAGGAGGACTCGTAGTAACTTACTTAAATTAATGTTAACAATGACAACAACGGGGCTTGGAAGAAAGAAACAATGCGATATTTTGGCTTAAATGTTCAATATAATCTGATTCCTAAAAAAGACTAAAATAACAAACTATACTAAAACAGTTAAGGTTTTCTCCAAGACTAAAATGACAAAAAAAACAAAAACAGGATGAGGTGACAAAACTAACAAGGGCAAGTCTCAATAAAAAGAATAGCTGACAAAATGAACACTACTTTTAAACCCATTCATGATTGTGAATCAAGTTTCTTTGGTTTTGGACCATTATTCAGAAAACACAAGCTGTTTAAAGATGTCACCTTGGGCTGTGGAAAAATGTGATGTGACATTTAATAGACCAAGCAATTGATGGAAAATGAAAATAATGGTTAGTTGCAGCCTTGGTGACAGTAATGTCTCTTTCAAGGAAAAAATGTCCTAGTTAATCTGGAAAACCGTCACTGTTGACAAATTTATCCATAGAAGCAAGTTCCAGTGAAAACTTCTTTGGAAAGTAAAGTTGCTGTTTTTTTTTTTTTTTTTTAAATATAATTTTCTAATTCTTGAGCAGCATAAAGTTTTCTTCACCTGCATTGGGAGTTGGAAGGAAGAGATGCACAACATGGCCAAAAGTATGTGGACACCCAAACGTTCCACCCCTATGGGATTGTTGAATATCCTATTCCATTGAGGAGGTATTGTATAGATAACTCCTCATTTCAACTTCATAAAGGAGCCATTCCTCATCCATTGCAGCGTTTTCAAAGCGATTGACAGAAATAAATAGAAACTGGGTGACCGAGGAACGCAGCGGCATGCTGTGCCAATAGAAAGCGATGCTATCTGACTCACCCCCTAATTTTTTTTTAATATATCATTGATCTTTAAATGTCATCTTTCGTCCAACCAAGAGTCTAAAGCTCAAAGATTTTCACTTTACTATAGTAAGAAATTAGAAATTTATTTTCATTGACGGTTTTGCCATTTTTGCTTGAAAATTACTTTTTAATTAATAACAAATGTTATATCCACTAATTGGTTAATTGACTAATTGTTGCAGCTCCCGCAGCACAAAGATTTCCCATGAAAAGCAGTTCCGCACCGAAAGTGCATCAAAAGTATTTGGACAGGGGAGTACACTGCAAAAACAATGTAATTTGGGTGAACCAACTCTTTTAACATTAGAAGATTGAAGAACAGCAGTTTGAATACATTATAGGGTAACAAGCACACCATGGAAGCTCTAATTAGAAGTATAGAGAGAGAGTTTCAGTCTCCTCAAACATGCAGCGTAGAGCCTGTCTTAATATATTGCCAGACATTTCCAGATGGTATAAAGGATAGTCTGAGTCACTAACAGCATTTGCATAGTGCATCTTAAAGTGTTGTCAGAAATGAGTACACTAAACTTCAAATGCATCTGAAGCCTTTGCACAAACAAGCCCAACTCAAAGCCAGCCGAAATGACACCGAGGTATTGTCGCTCCCTAAATGCTTGTATAAACAATAAACTTGCTACTTCTCAATAGCACAGCTGGTGTAACGGTATCATCGCACAGAGCAGTCACTGCGACACAAATGAGCGTGGACGTGGTGGCGTTGTAAAGACCTGAGTGGAGGGGGAAAAGCGTGATAGAGTTGCAGTCATTAAGGGCAAAACTGCTCTTTGCAATTGTGGCTTATCTATGGCAAGGTGGAAGCATGGGGAGGGTAATTCTGCTCGGGGCTCATGTGCAAAGCCGAGATACAGAACAAGAGGGAAGTGGAGGCAGAGAGGGAGAGATAGAGCTGGTTCATTTGTAGCTCGTCCCCCTAGACTGTGGAAAGGATTATACTCGCAGAGAGAGTGAGAGAGAGAGAGAGCAAGAGAGAGAGAGAGAGATGCACAGGCTCTGTCTTAGCACACACTGAGTACTCTGCCTCCCATCTTCTACACTGCACTGTACACTCTCAACAGCACTCAGCTGCTCTCTCTCTTTCCTCCTCCACACACACACACACACACGTGCAGACACAAACACACTCGTGCCATGTAGAGTCTCGGCCAGAAGGGGACACCAACCTGCACAGGACCACGAGCCAGGTACGCTCCATTCGTTCCTTCCTTTCTGCTCACATTATGCAGCAGCAGATTTTTTGGGTTGTCGCCGTGTAGTGATCCAGCCACTCACTCTCTGCAGAAGAGTCTTGCAGGCTGCATGCACCAAGATTATCCAGCTTCTTTTTTGCATAGCCCCAAGAGAACCAAAAAAAAAAAAGATAACAGAGAGAAAAGATGAGCCAGAGAGGAGAGCGGAGCAGAGGAGGGGAGAAGGACAGTGAAGACAAAAGCCAAACTCTAAGCAGTGTTTTCTCATGTAGGGCAAAGAAAAGTATGCAGCGGGCAGCCAGCTAACCTGGGTTGACCTTCACGTGGAAAGTAGTGTATTTACTTGGAGCACCTATTCAACAGTATGTGGGACACTGGCCACAAAGACCAGGGTTTTCCACGGGTCTTCAAAACGTCTTTTAAAAGTCTTAGTTACTCTTATTTAGGTCTAAAATGGTACAATTTTATAGGTCTTAAAAAGAATGCTGTACTGTTGTGTTATTATCAAGAGGGTTGTCGGAATTTATTTACTTTTTCTTGGCGGGAGAACGGAACCACAATGGAAATAAAGGTTTTCCAGCCCGGTCAGAATTAAAGCGAACACATCCTTGAGCGCGTCACTATCTCCATGGTGACTGTCATGCCACCCTACTAGGTCCTTAAAATAAGATTTTGCATTTAGACTTAGATTAAATTCTGCTTCACTTTGCTGCAATGGGGAAGTGCAAATTCAACCACCCGTGGATGAAGAGGACTTTGAAGCCAGATCAATAACTTCATGTACATAATGCATACTGTAGTGATTTTAGGTATTATTTTCATTCACACAAATTTTCCTTCATACTTCTGCCAGTATGACCGCAAAATACAAATGGGTATTACATTTCATTCTATGTGGTCTTAAAAAAGTCTTTGAATTTAACTTGTTAAAATCTGCAGAAACCCTGAGAGAATAGTTTTTTAATTTTGCACATTTTTTTAATGTGTTAAGTGTGTCAGGTTTGTACACCAAAACCTTTTGAGAGCAACACTGAGTCCCAATCAATTTCAAGCTTTTTGAATGTGGATGTACAAATCTTGTTTGTTTTTTTTGGTTGTTTTTTTTTTCATTCTGGAAGATCTAGTGACTCAGAATGTGGGGCTGCAGAATTCACTTTGATGCTGGTTTGATATCACTTTGTACATCTCTATACTGCAGGGGCCTTCCTGCTTTCTGGAATATGTTGGAATGGAGTTGTGCTGGCCTGGAGAGGAAAAGCAAAGCAGCTTCGAGAGAAGTTTTTAATCTGAGTCATTGCTGACATTTTCTTTAGGATTTCTTTGATCTGGCTCTTACCAACGAGTCAGGGCTCCCTGACAAACAGCTTCAAGACGAGATACGGATCCTAGTGTTGTGATGCCTTTAAAAACAACGGCAATATTACTCTGTGTTGGGTGTTTATTACGTAAGTCTTTATGATTAAATCACCGCCCTAGTTACCATCTTAGTCCTGCCAAAGATCTGTTGTGTAATTATTTTCAAAAACTGTCATCTCCTCATGATAATGGCTCCTGTATAAATTAGGATTGGCAATTAGATTGAAGCTGGTCATGTCCGTCAGTGGGAACTTGTTTGTTTGAGATACACCTTCAGTAAACCCCTCCAGTTGCTTAGAAACCACCCATTGAGCACCATTACTTTTTCAACAAAAAAATGCTAACTTAAGTATTTGCATGTTCTGCAGGCCCTGACCTTGACTCGTGTTTTTTTATGGTATTTTCAGAATCACAGTCACTTAAATGGAACTTGACCACTGGTGTAGATCACCTTACAGCTTCGCCGACACCTTACAACACATAACAGACAAGACTCAATGACACTCTGTGTGTGTGTGTGTGTGTGTGTGTGTGTGTGTGTGTGTGTGTGTGT
>CALSBV010011050.1:3397142-3435421 GCA_943590825.1 Bovichtus diacanthus | reverse complement strand
TCTCTCTCTCTCGCCCTCTCCCTCTCTCTCTCTCTCTCTCTCTCTCTCTGCTTCTCTCTCTCTCTCTCTCTCTCTCTCTCTCTCTCTCTCTCTGTGCGTTTTGGGATTTCAGCTCAAGTGATTGAGAAATATTGCAGGCAGTAATCACTGAGTCACGGTGCATAGGGGGCCTGTTTGTGTTAGATGAGACAGGTTTTATATTCCAAAAATTGTCCGCTTGTTGGTGCATTAAATTATTTGTGGAGTGACTTGGCGGTAGATAGCCATTTCCAATTTAAGGTGAATAAACCAGGCAAGTGGGTGATTAGACTGCTACAGCTCTGTGTGAATGGCAAGATATGTTAGGGATTATAACGCAACGGGTGCTTGACTTCACAATTATCAGCTGTTTGTTTCCGTCACAATGATTCTGCGAGGAGGGTGATAAAATGAATGCCTTTTTCCAGTTGTAATTATGAAGCCACCACATGAAGGTTCTTCAAAGTTAGAAACATGAAGTCAGCTGGAGGTTACAGAGGTTGTTAGCTCTGTCTTGAGAAATGATCCTTGACAGTATTATTATTAAGGATAAGGCATAAAGTGACATGGTGAGAAATTAATATAATGCGTTTATTGATTGCAAGCATTTGATTACCATAAAATTATCATTTTACGACCACTAGCCACCGCTTTAAAACAACGTACTAAACGTACCCATCTGTCTTTATTTGGCTCCATATGAATGTGTCCTTCCGAGTCGAGAGTGGGGAGTCGTCTACAGTGTTTGACAAATATTAATAAAACAATTGATTACCAAACTCAATAAGAAGTGAGAGATTACTCATTAGACCTCGGAAAACACCGGTGGCAGCAATTTGGCGATTGCGCCATAAAGACGTTTATGGGCTTAATGAATTAATGATTCATCTTTATTTACATTGCACTTTTTACAGCAGAGTCATCTCTAAGATGCATTGCAAACTAAAACTAAAACAGGCAAGGTTGTCAAAGTAAGGCTTGTTCATTTTCGTTGAACAAGAGTGCATTTGCGCTTCTAGTAAAACAATACATTAACCATCATTGTCACAGAAAGATAATGATAAATAAGGTCTAAAGATTCTTAATTACGTGCCCCGGACCACCTTAGCTGGCGACTCCATAGCCTTGTGGTGTTATCTCTCTGCCAGGATGATGAGTTCAGTCACAACACGGGAACTATGATATGAAAAAAAGATTTCCAACATTTCTTACAGTGTCTGACGGTAGGACCTGATGATGTTCATTTATTTATCTTGATACATTTATCTTAGTTCTTCAAACATACAAAATATCTTTTAACTTGTCCACCAAGGTTTAAACTTGTCCTAGTCCCTTCTGGCAGTTTAGAACAGTAACAGGTACGGTAGACATGACATGACGGTATGAATACAGTAAGTGATACAATGCAATACACAGTTAAACCAAAACATTAACATCGAGTCTCTGAGGATTGAGCATGCCAATTTCCCTTTGGGATAAATTCTTTAAAGTTTTTCTGTATGCTCGTTGTAGATGGAGGCTTCCTGTAGCACCTACCAAAGTTTAGCTTCTAGAAAACATGCGATGTGATTTAGTTTAATGGCCCTCACCAGCTTGCTCCTTCAGGTTACTATGCATGCATGTATTGTATGACGGAACATGTTAAAAGAGGATTTGCTGTAACACCAAATTCATGAAGTGGTTTGAGGAAACGGTAAACATGTTGACATATCAACATTAAAAGAGGAACAAAGTTTAGTATTAGGAATATTCCTAAGACGTCTACAGTTTTCCACTGGCTGACCATTAATTATGACTGGCTGGTGGTAAAGTCCTGTTTAGAGAAGATTATCAGTCCTTTTGTTTTACTGGAGTTATGCTCCAAAACACTTTGCCTGGAGAGCAGTCACATGTTTCAGGTATGCGACTGCCGCCTCATCGGTCAGGTAAAAAAAAAAAAAGTTAAAGTAGAGACTACAAAACAAAATGGTAGCACATGTTCAACTAAGGAATTGACAGTGTTGACATTATTAACTTTAAACTATCTAAGATTGACCATTTCTTACATGTCGTTCTGTAGGGTTTCCTTTGTAATATTATCTGGAACACGGCCATGTCGGTCAGACCTCATAGACAGTCAGAAGTACCTATTAATCTGCCGATTTTCTCGATACAGCAATTCATCTTTTGATCCATAAAATGTCTCAAAATAGTGAAAGGTGTCTATCTCAGTTCCTCAAAGTCCAAGGCGATATCTTTAAAAGTATGGTTTTGTCAGTCCAAACGAAATTCAATAATATATTTAATTATATAACAGATAAAAGCAAGAAACTTTTATATTGAGAGGCTGAAAACAGCATTTTCTGCCATTTTTCATAAAAGATTACCTATACATTAATTGATTATCAAAATAGTTGGTGATTACTTTTCTATCTATCTATTAATCGATTAGTCGACTAATTGTTGCAGCTCTACAGAAAATAAATAATTAAATTAAAGTATTTAGAATATTATTTTTCATGTAGCATGATAGTCTAATAGATAGATTCTGTAAATGTTGATGGAAAAAGAAAATGGTATAAAAAGTACGTTTTTCAAGGTGATGTCAAGAAAGGCCAATATTCAATTATGGTAATGATAAAGACTGAGCTATATGTTTTTAAGAGTGCTTATATATGATTTTAATATTAATTTTAGCACAAAGTGAAATGTGTCACAAATCCCACAAATCCACCAGATTTCTTTTTCAGCGCACACAGAGAACTGACGGCTAGTAGACCATGAGGAGATTTTCGCTGAATTTGGCAAAGAGTGTATTGGATTAGAATCGCTGACTCGGCCTTTTTAAATGGCTGATATAATGCATGTGCTACATGACATGTTTCGTCCAATAGATTCACTGAATGGAAGTTACTTTACAAAGCATTATTTGCTGATGTAGTTTTATTTAAGTGTCAACTGCACTATAAGGAAAATAATAATAATTTATGGACAGAAAGGCTAAGAAATATAATTTGGGGTGCTGGATGTAGAGTTTTAATGTTTTCTGAAATGGGCTGAGTGGCATCAGATCAGGTATGATTTTTTTTCTGTTTTGGTCAGCGGGTTTGGACTGAGGCCTACAAACCACATGGAGCTCTGAAATCTGGGTCAGAGGAGCCCACAGGCCTGTTCTTTCTTTCACAAACACTCTTTTCTTATATACTTCAACTCCATTTTCAACATCAAGTGAGATGGATTTCAAAAGTCGCAACTGAGACTGAGGGTAAAAATGTTTAGGATCCAGGCAGCTCCCTGAACAGCTGCTCAAACATGAATTAAGTTCCAACTACACCTTAGTTTAATTATTAAGGGAATTCTTTTTTTTCAAAGATCTCAGCATATGTGGTGCAATTTAGACTCTCAGACAATATTAACTTGCATATGCTTTTTAATTTGAAGTCACAATTAAGTTAGTCAAAGTGCAAATCAGTATTTGAATGAATGCAATGACAGTAACCTTTGTTGTGACAGTTATTTTTAAACTTGTGTTCCACATGGCAACCAAAGAAGTGCTGATAGTAAAAACTATCTATAATGAATCTATATATAATTTGCAGGTACAGTGGTTAGCGTTCCAGGGTTATTGCACAGGGACGGTTCCTCACATAAACATTACACACAATGCACTGTGTATATGCTGAAACGTGATTAAGATGGAACAGATAGGATGGCGGTGGTCTTTCAACGTTTAGACTTTCATATGATAAATGCTTTTGTTCTGCGTAAAAAAAAAGTTTTGAGGAACTGTGACATTTGGCTGAAGGTTTCCATAGAAAGTTGAATTACCATTTGTAAACGTGATGAGTCAGGGTCGGAAGTTTCTTTTGTAATAATGTAGTTGCACTTCTGTAATCGTCCCCCACATCAAACAAAGTTGGAGAACTTAAACTCACTCGTCTGTCAAAACCTCAGTGACAGCCGAGGCCGGAGGCTTTATGTTTTCTGCTTGTCTGTTCGTCCTTGCATTCAATTCTCGTGAACGCGATATCTCAGGAACGCCCATTTCTTCAAATTTGGTACAAACGTCCACTTGGACTCAAAGATGAACTGAATAGAACTTAGTCAAAGCTCACTGTGACCGCAATATCTCAGGAACGCCTTGAGGGAATTTGATGGACAAAGGTCAAGGTTACCGTGACCTCACAAAACATAATTTTGTCCATATATGTTGGATACAATTATGAAATTATGACATTATGGATAGACAAGGACGCAAACTGCAAATTGAGTGGTGGCAGAGGCATACAACCACGAGGTGGTAATTCTAGTGAATTATGTGAAATAAAATGTGAGATCAGACTGAGCTACAAGTCAAATTGGCTGTCATGAGGTTGACACAGTTCATCATTCCATTCCTGTTGACTCAACGACGCCTCCGTTCAGCCAAACACTGAAGACAGACATTGGTAGTCAAGCGACAATACACGGCAATCAACAGCTCGCAAGTTCTGTTCACACCTACAGCACATTGTAAGACCTGTAGAACAATAATATGCATAGAAGCAGACATCTTGGCGAGCAGCCAGATCCAAAAATCTCATCCTCGCCCATGAGCTAAGTGTGTGCAATCAAGTGCGATTAATTGATGGGTTTTAAGATTACTGTTGCCTTTTCTCTTCAGGCAGAGAACTTGAATAAATACATACTGTTATTAGTCGATACCAAGCCTCTCGAACTAGATCCTGAAGTTATTATTGGACCTGCAGTATTGAGTGTTTACAGCTGCTGATAATGAGCCTTTAACTACAGAATCAGTAAGTTAATGCAGGTGTCAGTTTTCATTACTGTAGCTATTATATTCAGACTTTGACTTTATTAAGGCTGATGACTCAACTGATCTGAATCTATGATTGCTTTGAACTGTTGGAACAATCGGAGATCCCAAATCCAGAGTTTGTTGCTTTAACAGTTTAAAGATGTTTTTTAGCCATGCTAGCAGAAGTGGACTGCTCCCACGCCTCGTGTAAGGAACAGACGACCGCGGTGCTGAGAGAATCCCACCGCACTAAGTCCTTACGAATTCTCCTTCACATCTTCCAAAAAAAGTGGTTAGGAAAAGACATAGGAGGTAACTTCTTTGACTGTTCGACTGGACTAAAACCACAAGCTCTGTGGCAGAGAAAACTAAACTAAGTTAAATATCTGAGATCAGAGTTATTGTAGAGTATGAATCAGCCACACAAGGTCACGTCTCTTAGTAGTACAACCATCCGTTCTCTCTTGTATGCCTTTTTTTTTCTCTCACTGGTGTTATGCCTTTTAAAAGAGTCTGAATCAGAAGAATGCGAATACCTTGTAGTTATATCCGTTTTCTCATTCAACACCTTCAACACTCACCAGTCCAAGATTATGAGTGGGAATTGTTCAGGAAATAGTGTTGCCCTGTTATGCTTTACACAGTAAATGTTTCATTCGGGTGAAAATGAAGAAAATCTTGAGTGGACAGCATAACAGCCATGACCAAAAGTACAACATAGTTTATGTTGTCCAAACTATCATTGCACTGTATGCAGCAGCATTAAGAGTCTTTCTCATTTACTAATTATAAGCCTTATTCTCCCCTACCATTTGGCCAGCTAGCACAGTCAATTATAAATAGCTTCTGGAAATCAGTGTCTAAATGGCTTCAGGATGCCCTGAAGGGTACATTCAAAACACAAGACCCTATAAGTAGATGATTGATAATAGATGTAGATCAGTAAGCCGAAAAATGTATGCAAAATGACTCTGGTCAAAACACAGAAAGGGTTATCACCATCTCAGCAGCGGCTGATCAGCTTTCCACTGCATGATTAACATATCAACACTGCTCCCGCTGCTCTTTGTAGGAAAATAAGTCTGGTGATATTCTATATTTTTATTATTGTCGACAAATCCCATGAAAAGACCAAAACAAACGGTGAATGTATCTACTAACAAGTATTGTGTTTGTATCAAAGCCTGATATCTTCTTCCTCTGTGCCATACAGCTCCATTGATGTCCAAGAACTGTTAAAAACACATCACTGAGCCCAACAAATAACAAATAGACCACAACAAAAGCTCTTTTTCATTCTGTTGGAGTAACATTTGATTAAGAAAACTACAGCTGACCAGCTTTATTTATTTTATTTTATTTTTTTCTTTGTATTTGTGTCTAGTTTTAAAAGAGTTTTATCTTCATCTGGAACAATTGAACATGGGGCGGAGAGCTGCAGACAGGGGTAGGAAGTCGGAACGCATTGAGAGACGGACTAACACATTGCTGGTTTTGTTTTCATTTTCATGGGATTTTTTAACAATGAATGTATGCACTATTCAACCTAGGAATTACAGCAGAACGATGGCCGAGATTGTCCACAGTTTATGCTCACCTGTGATGGGTTGGATAGGGTTCCCACATACTTTTGGCCACGAAGTGTACATTAGTGCATGAACATATTAAATATCATGCATCAACTGAATGTCACGGATGAGCACACATGCAGCCTTAGCCGCTGTGTCTTAAAGAATCAGAAGGACGTTGACCTGAATGTTGGCCTCCTCTCAGATAAAGTGAAAATGACAGCTTCTTAATCCAGTGTGTGCATTGCTTTAATCCTGTACCTGGGTCCGCGCCACAACTCTGCATCTCGGGAGAGGGGTAGAATTTAGGAGCTACATCATTAGTGTGTGTGAAGTCACTGTAAACATTTGATTAATTGCTGAGAAGCAATTACAAGCAATTAAAGTCCTATTATGATGGCAGTGAAGGACAACGCAAGTTAATCTGGCTATCATCACAATAATTAGCCCATCATTTTCTCACCAAGCCTAATGTATAAAAAAAAAAAAAAATTTAATAATTTATTGGTTTGTTTGCTTCGCTAGATACTGCACTCGCTGCATGGAACTAATGTACCAATTAACCTTTTTTAGTCACACTTTGTGGTATCACGTGCATATCTTCCTATGGGAACTGAGTGACAAAGCATTTTCTCTCAGTTCTGGTTCCATCCAGCCGTTGATCTTTTGTAGTGTTGGTGTTTTACAGCTTAGCACATGATAAAATGTCTCTCACACTATCCTTTTCCCCCTCTTTCCCCTCCCTGTCCCTTTTCTGTCTCCTTTGCTCTTTGTGTCCCCCCCCCTCCTAGCAACAACCAAACTACTGGAGCTTCAAGGTCAGTGCCAATATTGTGTTTGTGTTTCAGTGTAAATCTGTCCCTCTGTGTGGATTTGTCTCTAATAGGATAACTTCTCATTGTGTCTTTGCATGCCCGCTTGCCTTTTCTCCGCCGCATTCAGTGTTGGTCACATGTTGGCGCACACTTTTGTTTTTAACTCTCTGTTGGACTGCATGCTTTGGCATTTCTGTCTCGACAAGTAAACAGAATTCTCGACTTGAAATGGAGATCGATTAGTGGCTCATAAGTTCTGCATTTGAATTGAGCTGTCATATTTCTGTCCTTTTGTGTGAACTAAAATGTTTGGTCTAGTTTAGCCAAAAAGCAGCTAGTTAGAATTTTGTTGTGTGCTCCTGCTTCTTAAATTCTCCGTCTATAAAGGTTCTACGGAGCCCATCATAGTCCTGTTTCCAGACATGTGGATGGTTGCCCACACCTGTGATGGTTACACTGATTTGAATAGGTCTGGTGTTGTATTCTTTAACTCCTGTTGTGAAAAACTCTAAGCCAATCAGAGCGTTGTAGGTGGGACTAAGAATGGGAACGTCCTCCTTCTCTGCCAGGACCAGACAATAGCAACTCTTAGGCTAAAATACTAAAATATCTCAACATTTGTTGGATGGACTACCATTACATTTTGTACAGGATTGGTCGCTCTTTGACTTTCCTCTGGCGCCACCAGCAGGTCAAAGTTTTCACTTGATCTCATCCTGTGAAATATCTCAAAATCTCCTTGATTGATTGGCACAGAATTTTGTACAGACATTCATGTTCCCCAGAGGATAACCTGGCGTTTCCTCTAGTGCCACCATGCAGTTGACATTTGTGATTTGGAGTGAAATGTCTCAACAACTACTGAATTCATTTCCATGAAATGTGTTGCGCACATTCATGTCCCCCTCAGGATGAACTGACTTTTTGTTGTCATCGATTTGTGCCCCAAAAGGCTGCACAGCATGCACCTTTTATTTATTTCTTACAATTCAAGCACCGCCCACTGTATTGTAGGTGTTAAGTTGCACTTAATGTGCCTCACTTGCAAGTTTGACTGCTTCCATGCCTCGGGGGCTTTTACACCTGGGTTATTATTTGATTAGTTGGAAGAGAGCTTCTGAGCAGTCCCAAGTGTAGAAATGGAGACAGCTGTGAAAGTGCTGTGTGGTGAAAGATTATTCATGGCCTCTCATTTCTTAAGGTAATATTAATGTAATGGGTACTGTACTACAGCGTTTACCTAGTGACAGAAAATATGAGCGATGGGATTAGTTGTCTCCATGAGCCAAATGTTAACCCACGCTTTTACAAACACATGGTTTGCCTCCAGGATTTTTTTGAAGCACTCTGTTGCCTTTGAATGTGTGCTCACATTGGCTGTTACCATCAAAATGAAACCTCATTTTCAGTCGGAGTCAGGATTTTTTTTACCAAGCACTGGCAAGGTTGGGATGTAAATAGTATGAAATGCACAAGTTGATCTGAAAATGGAGCCATTAGTGGTCATCAGTCGCTGCCAGTTTCATGCTATCTCTCTTATTAGTTTGTAGCTGCAGCTAAAGCACTACCAACTGGTTTCACGTTTCCAAACTGTGAGGAACTTGACTCCTAGTATCGGGAAATAATAATGCAAATAGAAATTATAGAGAGGTCACACTAAGCGTGTATGGACCAGAAGTGTGAACTGTTGGTAAAGTGGACTCGATCATTCAGGGGACGTACTGTAATCCCACCAATTACAACAAACATAGGTGGTAAAAGTATAATGAGCTCATGTGATTATTTGTAAAGGGACAGTTCATCCAAATTACCATTAGTGGTATCAGCCATGCAGACAGGTTTGGATTAATACACCCAGGTTTTTCTGCAATTTTGTGGGAACTACTTTCTGTCGAAGAAATAGTCCCCACAGAAATGGTTGACCATATGTTTTGTGGATTATCAGGAATAATTTAGACACTGTTTCTGGAAAGACTGCTGGAGTACAAAAACATTTAGACTGGTTTAGACAAGAAAACAAAACATGCATGTGATTTCAACCTAAAATTTAAATGTCAGCGTTTCCATCTCAGCTTGACAAACCAATGCAAGGCTATACAGTGTTGCAGTATTAGTTCCACCTCAGACTTGCATACATTATGCTCATTGAACAGAGCCTTTTGACCCCTTACTTTAATGTAGCCTGTGGGAGATTGTGCTCTTATGCATATGCTAACCTAAGCAGTTACTGCAGCTTACAGCATCTTAAACATAAAATTACTTGATATTCTAAAAGGCTCTTTGCATACCTATTGCTGATCCAGCGAATATTCACACTGCTGAAGGATTATCTGAAATGGAACAAAAGAAAAGATGCTGCTTTAGAATGAAATGAAACATAAATGTTTTACAGCTATTTTTACAGTGTGAACTCTTAAAATATTAAAGGATAAGCCTGATATTCTGTAGTTTTCTTATTGCAAACAAATCCCATGAAAAGACCAAAACCAACAGTGAATGTCTCGACCAACAAGTATTGTGTGTGTATCGAAGTCTGAGAGTCTTCGTCTGTGCCATACAGCTCCATTGGTGTCCAAACACTATTAAACACATATTAATGAGCCTCACTGTTGCCCTGGCTGACATGTTCCTTCATTACCATGAACACACACACACTGTAGTTAAATACTTAGCACCTCTCTCAGGGGTTACATGGGACACGGTTACAAAGTGCTTCACAAATGCAAACGAGCATTTAAAAAAACACCCAAATACAGTAATTGTAGCAAATATGAGTACCGGTAAACGTCAAATAACATACAAGTATGTTCCTGTATGATTTTGGATACCTAAAGTTGTGTATCGGCATATACTGAGTACCGATCTGATACCAGTGAGTTAAAACTAAAATATAGACAATATTCTACATATAAATATATGTGATATTATTGCTATCATTGTTGTATGGCTAAGGTTAAGCCCTTTGTAAAACCTGAACAAATGCATACAGAGAATGCCATAGAACTTTATTTTATTATCTAGTCAGAACATTCTGACACTAAAATGGCATTTTCTAACAGACAAATCAGGGGAAAATTTACTTTGTTCGAGACCAATTTGTCTGATTTGTCTGTCTGAGGAACACACTCGCACGAGATCTGGCAACACAGAGCGTTAACGTTAGTGAAACTGTGTCAAAAACGTCCGCGAACACCCTGGCTAACTAATATTTGCAATGCTTAACATGTTTGTTAGCTGTGTAAATATCCAATGTTAGCTAAATATAATATAAATACATTAGACCACGGCCATTTAGCAGACAGAAAGTGTATACCATTTCATACCATTGGCGGCGATTGTAATATATCTTTACTTATAGAACATCTTTGGCAGTACCGATCGAGGCAGGATGTACGGATAATTGGGTCGGGATTGACACGTGTTGTTGTTTCTGTGAGCTGATAAATGATATATTGTCATATCAGATAAATACATAGACTTGTATACTCACAAAAGCACAATCATTTTGAAAAGTCTTTCTATATGAATAGGTTTTCAAAAGGGATGTGTGTGTTAACCCGGCTTAAAATAGTGCCGACAACTGCACTATTTACTCCTGTTCTAGGAACGTTTGATTTAAAAACGACAGTGACCAGGTCTTTTGGGAAATAACCAAGCCTTTTAAAAAAATAAATAAATAAAACCCTGGAACTGTAGCATCTCATGGGCTTGGTTTTGGTCAAGACAAATATAGAATAACACCTAACACTACTGAAGTCAGCAGTGTTAACAGTACCAATAGCATTCTTTTTAATTATAATGTGCATTATGATTTGACCATATCATCTGGCATTTTTTACCATTTCCATAAACGCTCTATAATGTTGGCGCCTTGTGTTTGTCTTCGTCATGTACAGCAGCAGCTCACTCAGTACATTTCCCTCGTCTGTTTAGCTCGTGACTGAACACACATGCTGCCGTTTTTTTCCCTCCAATCTCCCCATATTTGTTGCTGGTCGGCAGCTCATACAGGATTTGTTATCGCTCCCCTTCCTCTCGGGGAGTCGGGGGTGGCTCGTCTCCTCTTCTGATGCAAGAGAAACCCCTGCAGCAGTGCACTGCTGTGCTCGTGTGTGTGTTAGGGTGTGTATGTGTTTAATAGTCCCCCACTGCTCCCCTTTGATGTTTCATTGGTTTGCCAGCTCACTAAGTGCACTCAGAAGCATGGGAGATACTCCCACTGCAAAAACACATTGTACATTAGCAAATATATTATGTTACGTTAGATACAAGCGCACACATGTTCATGGACTTGCAGTGGTCATGGGAGCTGTGAATATGGACATTCAAACAGCACAGGCGGAGGGGATCGTCAGTGTGTCCGTATTAAGAGTGAACATGGATTCTGCGACTGCTGCTGCCACTGACACTGTCAGAAACACAATGGAGCAGAGTGCTGCATAATTCTCTCCTTTTCATTGCACCCAACTTCACTTATACAAATATTAATGCTCCATTTTGCTTCTCTTGTGCTCTTGTCCTTCTGTCTGGAGTGGCCAAAGTAATCACAGCCCATTGTCTTCTCTATTCGCCTCAGTGTTGAATTCGGAGGAACGCACCACACTGTGGAATTAAGACAGGGAAAGAGGATCCTATTGAAGCTGTCTCCAGCATTCCAGTTATTCATCAGCCATCTTCATTTTGGCGGGAATGTATTATGAACCTATTTTTCTTCTGCTTCTTAAAGTAACTCTGGAGACAAATCCGAGGTTATAGTTAATTTAAAAGAAATATAATTGCTTCATCCTCAGAATGTTCTACAGTATAATAGCATACCATACACAGTACTATACCTCATTACCATACATATTACCCATTTGCCTGACTTTTTGTGTTTGCTAAATGTAAGTAATAAGGGTACGACCAGGGTTTCCGTTGTGTCGTGTCCTGCAAGATTTCAATGTCACGGACAAATGGGAGAAATTCCGATCAAATATAATCTGTGTTTATTAAGTTTAAAAACAATTGAAATGCAGTCCATATAAAGAATGACATCATCGAGGCATGTAGGATTATAATATTTTTTTATGGAAAAGTAGGCTTCTTTCGCTTTTACATTATATTCCAAATAAAATAAGTCCAGTAAATAGACATGAAGCTGACAGAATGGCATCTTGTCAACACGCTTGTGGCACCACATCGGCTGTGGCTGGTGCCGATTTGCTGGTAATTTCTTGGCAAAAATGACCAGTAAGTGTTCGGATGACTGTTTCAGCATATTCCTGAATTCAATTTAGTTTATTTTCATACAATTCAAATTGTGCTTAGAGGAAATAATTTGAACCAGACATTATAACCGGAGAGGTTTACTTGATTTACCGATACAAAGTACGTTTATACAAGGTGGTTATTGTCTTTTTGCAACTAGTCCACACAGCTTTCTAACCTTTGTCATTTTAGCTGTATATCCCTTTTCATTTGCAAAGAGGAAGGTAGCTAACTTCTCGTTTTGCCTTCTGATAAAAAATAAAATGACATACAGTATTTTGCGATCTTAAAGTGTTTAAAGATCCACGTCTTCAGTAGGAACCAGTGCCACAGAAACGGGAGGATGTGTAAATGTACATTTCTTCACTACAGTGGAGGCAAAGTCTAAGTAGTAGGTTTGTGGATCATACACTCATGCTTATTACTTTTGGTATCAATTGACAGATTAATCCTTTACAAAAATGTTTTGTTCTTTGTTTGGATCATGGAAAACTTCACTGTAAAAAAAAAAAAATAGATATTTTACAATTGCCAATGTGATCCTTTACTCAGCAGTCTTAAACAAGACGGGTCACTAACAAATAGTCGTCTGCAAGCATCCACAAAAAAAACTTTTCGGAGGTTTTGTGCCACTTCAGGGAGCCTTGAAGCTTTGCAAGTTGCTTGTCTGTGTCTCGCATGTCTCACATACAGAATGTGACCGGAGTGGTTTTTATACAGAGAGGCATCCTCAGACTACCCCTGCCATATTTGTCCCAGTGAGCTAGCTCAACTCTAACCCATTCAGACAACCGCTTTTGTTGCCCTCGTGCTGTTTGGCTGTTGATATGATACTCGGTGGAAAATCGCTATTCCCCAATCTGACATGCAGAATAGCGGGAGTGTTTTCCACCGTTAAAAGGCTTAGGAGTCCGGCTGCTGCAGTGTTTCCCGGCTGGCTTGTCGACTGGCACTGTGCTGAGGCACGTGGCCAGAATCACTTATTGACACTTCATTGCCATCTGCAAAGACTGCGAGGTTTGCTTAGCAGGCTACACATTAATAGGGCTGAACTTAGTGGAAAGCCATAACAGGATGAAAAGTTCCCACTAGACTTAATGTGAAAAACAATTATCATTCAGTGTAGGCTAAAAATCTGAATATAGATATAGAGACGAAACTGACATGAACGCCGTATTTACACTGTAGACTTGGATAACTGTGTGGCTCACAGGGGCAGCAGTGGAAAGTAACTAAATGTATTCACTCAAGTACTATACTTAAGTGCAATTTTGAGGTACCTATACTTCACTTATTATTGTCCTCGCTGTGTGTGCTTTGCTGTGTACATGTGTGTGTGACCATAAAAGAGGATTCAAAAGCCTCAATTTCCTCCAGTATTTCCATTTCCTGTCTACTCCACTACATTTCAGAGTGAAATATTGTAATTTTTTTTTTTACTCGACTACCTTTATTTGATATTTTCAGATTCAAAAACGTTGAATGTCCCCGAGGCAATTTGCTTTGCAGACAGTAGGCCAAACAAATGCATAGAATACATCATACACAACACAGCACAAGATCAATATCTCCTACACTGTCTCCATGAATCATGGAAAAAGAAGATGCTATGAGATGACATCCGGATTGTGTTGTTTTACTTTAGCTGCTTTGCAGATTTAGACTATAATACAATACACTATATTAATCAATTTGTAAATGATGATGTATAGCTTAAGCTGACTAGCAGGATATAAAGTAGTTCAAATTTGCTCCAAAAAGCTGCACCAAAAACACATTCATGCATTACTAATTATAATCCAGTAATATAATATAATATAATGATTCCTGCAATGAGCCATTCTGCAGAAACTTTTACTTTTGGTACTTTAAGTATATTTTGATGCTTAAACTTTTGTAATGTTACTACTTATGTTAATTTTTACTGCAGGACTTTTACTTGTAGAAGAGTATTTTTACACTGTGGCATTACTGCTTTTACGTAAAGGCAGAATGAGTAGGATTGGTCGGTTGCAGTTTGTTAACGCAACATTCAAAGTTCATCGACACCAGAAGTGCCATGACCATGACATGGTGCGGATGCTCCCCAATTTACTCTCCATTTTTAAACTAGCTTTGTCTGCTTGCGGTTGCTATATTTGTGGGTTTTTTCAGCGCTTTGTCCTTTTGGTTGATTCCTTTTGGTTGCGTGCTTACGATCTGGCACCTGGTCGCTACATTTTTTTTTATAGAGGTTGACCCCAAAAAACGTCCCGAACAAAGCAAAGTAAGAAAGAAGAGGGCTGCAGGGTCTTTGTAGATGCAGACACCGCCGTACACTTCTAATAGGACACAAGATGATTATGTTTGTATGAGTCTATACATTGTTTTTTTTTGGGGAAAAAACCTAGACTCCAATCATCGTACATCAAACCTCTGATCAAACCTTAGTTCAGCAGGAAATACCTGTGCAGGGGAGTGAACAAGAGGTTAGCCTCCTCTCACGTAAAAAACAAAACAAACAAGCGCCCTTGAGCAAGGCAATTAACCCCCAGCTGCTGTGTGGAACATAGATCATGTCATAGGGCAACATAGGTCAGTCTGTAGGAGCTGCATTGCAGATGACAGTTCATGCGATGTGACACAGATTCTTACCAGCGCAGCGTGTCTGTTGACCAGCAGGGATTCAGAAGCTCTCTCAATGATCAGTCTCACTGGAAAGGAATGCCACGGTACGCAGCAGTAATGCCCATGAAATCTCTCAGTTCGGAGGTGGGGCTGCTGTTTGTTGGGGGGGGGGCATGTTACAGCTGTGCAGCTGCCTCATCAATCAAACCCTGTGTGTGAGCTGGTGGGAAATGTGGGTCTGACCAGCCAGTTGGTGGAGTTCTAACACTCAGGACAAGTTAGAGATGTACAGGTTTTAGGTTGAACAGCAACAGAAAGTGCTGTAGATTCATATAAATACACATACAAGCCTCTAAAGATTTCTTATATCACAGTGTCAAGGAGAGGAACTAATGGAGCTTAACAGTAAATGATGAACCTCTTTTTATGCTTAACAACTTGCTGGAAGAGGTAAGGGTCCACTGTTGATAATGGAAGATGGTATTTAATGTACTGCATCACTTCTAAGCGTCTGCTGCGGCTCTCTGAGGGTTCAGTGGGAGGTTATTCATATTAGAAATGGTTGGATATTTTGTATAGTTTACATAATGTTGATAATATCAACCGGTTTGACTTTAAGGGTAGCAGCATGTGGCTGTGCATGTGGTTGCTGCTGCAACTATTATTGATTGTCATTGATTGTGTTTTGGCTTTACTTCCTTTTTGTTTGGCCTCCCACAGGCCCACCTCTGTGTGTGTGTTTATAATAATTATTGCAAAATCTACCATTTTCTTTCAACTTCAAATATTTTTCTCTTTTCTTCTGACAATTTTTAAATATAATATGTAGTAAAGTATGGAAGTAGTAACCATTCACTTCACCCAAAAAACTGGACTTAAAGGTTTAATGACAAGTCACAAAATACACAAATAGCCAGAAAACGTTGAATAATGAAATGTTTCATCTTTGATATGTCAGGAGTGCAACACATTCCTTTTTGTTTGCCAAAAAGTCAAAGAAGTGTACAGTATGCTGTCCTACATGGAGATGTTACTGCTGTATCTTTGGGCTCAGTTAGACTCTGGCTACTGGCTGGTTACAGCAGTCTCGTTGAGGGCGGCGTGAGCAGACAGGTATTCAGTTGGTTGCAACGCTAGATGTCTTGAAATCCTACACCCTGTCCCTTTTTAAGAGAACATTTTTCGCATGTGACTTTTATTTGTAACAGAGTGTTTCTACACCGAGTTGTCGCTACTTATACTTATAAGAGCTGAGTACTTCTTCCACGACTGACATCAACTATCGAGTTGATCAAACAAGGTTCAGTATGTCTTTTGAGCCTTAAAAGAAACCGAAAATAAGAACGGAACATTAGAGTTCATCAGTTCATTGTTTAGTTTGTAAAATGTCAGAAAATAAGGAAAAGGTGACATATTCAAAATGCTTGTTTCCTTCAGAACAGATATCCACTTTACAGTGATATAAAACACAGAGAGAAGCGCTACTGTACACTATTTGGCATTTGCTTTATGAATGATGACATGAATAATAATTTTTTTTATTAATGGACTAATTATTCCACAATTCATTTCAGGCGATGAGTGTGGTTATATTCTGATTTGATCCGGGCCAGTCCTCATTCAGACTCACCCCCCCTCCACATGATGTGTCCGTACTGCAGCAGCTGAAGCTCAGCCAGATGCCAGGACATTTTCTGCAACAGTAATAAAGTTTACCTGATACTGTAAAGTAATAATGTACTTACAGCTAAGGTTTTTCTCACTCTCTCATTTATAAAAAAAAAAAAAAAAAAAAAAAGATTGTGGGCAGCTTTGTTGGCTCAAGGTTGTTGCTGTTGTGATTATCAACAGCGGTGCAGCCAGACTGGATTATACAGCGTTCACGGCTCAGTGTGTCTGTGGTGGGAAACTGCTGGTATGCAGCCATCTGTTTAATTGTTACGGAGAAAAAATAAGCGAAATGACTAGTAGAGTAAAAACCTTGCAATGTTAGACGGGCTGGTGTTCATTTCAATTATTATATCAAATTACACACACAAAGTAAAACATTTTTGATTAAATGTCACAATGTTGTGGAGGTTTAGCGAGTCTGCTCGTGTACTCATACGTATGTTAAAAAAAACATAAAAATAGGTTCCCCTAACGCAGCAGAAAACACAAAGATGTTTGGCAGAACAATGTAACAAATGTGACACATGGACTTGAACATTTTCTACATAAAAGCTCACTTAATGGAAACTTGGCAGTTCTATTCCTGAATGGATCGCGGTCAGACAGGAAGGTGTAACGAGTAAAATGACGCAACTCAATTCGTTGTCTTCCTTCAGTGATTACAGTTCAATTTCAAGCTGGAGAAATCCAGAAATCTTGCATGAATTGTTCTGCCCTCATGAAATTCATGCAAATAAATATAAATAGACATTCCCCTGACTGTGGACTTCAGATTTCAGAAAAGACGGATTGCTTTATGCACATTTTGTAGCAGCTGGTTCAACTTCAGTAACCTTTGTGCTGTCCATTATGTGGCCTGATGACTGTATGAGTGGCTTTGACCCTGGAGACACTAAAGTCAAACACAGCTGTGCCGCATGGCAGTTTGTCACTTTGGACTCTATGCCTCTAGGGTTGGATAGGAGCTTCAAGACATTAAATTTATTTTACAGCACTGATGCATGTTGCTAATTAAATGAGATCAAGAACAATATATGTTGACTCTACAGATGTAAGGTCATTTTTTTTAAGGCATTACAGCTGTTTCTTAAAAGAATCTAGTTTGAAATAACACATTTCCTTCAAATGAATTCAAACGCAGCCCACACAGTCTATCCTAAACTGCTTTGTAGAATGAACGTTTTCTTCTGCTGCCTCACTGAGTGACGAGCTAACGCCTACTGTAGTGACATTTTACAAGGTCCATTTTTATCCATGGTGTCAAATCCAGTGTGTTTCTCCTCATTTCTTCTCCGATTTAATTTTTTTTTTGTCAGGATTTTCCATTCGGCACGATTTGCTACTTTTCTCCAATTTACGGTAGCCAAGAGATCAACAATAGTATAATTTACTGAAGGGTAGACATGATGGGTCTGACTGACTAGGACGCATTTTAATTCAAGAAGATAATTACAAATTTGAATACCTTTCAATATTTTTTACCCACGTCCAAAGGATAGTTTGTATTCTCATAAAATAGTGACAGCCACAGTGGACATTTGTAAGCATGCTTAATGGTATAACTTTACTTTATACAGTTGAACATGTCCCTTAGATACTGTTGCTAAGCCTTTCAAGATTTCCTTTCCAGCCCTGCACATGTGCAGTTATAAAGGCGACACTCGAAGTTAGCGAGCTAATTAGAGCTAACTCTGTAAACTGAAGATATTTAGTTTAAATTAATCTTTGAAAAATTAAGAAAATAAATAAATCATCACATTTGAGAAGCAGGAACCAGCAAATGTTTGGCTTTTTTGCTTAAAAAAAACCCCAACATTATTTGAGTATTAAAATAGTTGCTAATAAAATTCCACTAATTGTTGAAGCTATAGATTTCTGCTTTCTTATTAGTTTTCAAACATTATGTTTCACTTTTACAAGCGATAAGGAGGATTGTGAGGATGTGTTTGTATCTCGAGCAGGACGCAGACCTGTTGTTAACAACAACAATATTTAATATTTAATCTTCTATGAAGCTCTGATGAAGTTACCTCAACCAGAGCGTCTGGCTGCATTAGTAATAGTGATATTAGAATCCCTCTGAGGTATCTCTGTCTTCACACAGCACCTTCTCCTTCAGGACTTACAGACGATTATTTTGATTTTAAGTTTTTAAGTCAGAATAAAATTTTTTTTTCATACCTTAAATAAAACCCAAGATGAGTGGAGAAGAGAAGGGCAATATGTCTACTGTTAATCTGTTGAATGTAAAAATGTTTATCCTTTTAATCCTGATGGGTTTTTTTTTACGTATTATCCTGTAGCAGTGAAAACAGAACCCATTTATTTGTAACATGTGAATCTGTATTCATTTCATTTTTCTATTTGATTTGGCGTCATCCAACCTCTCAGACGTTTCCTAATTTTTCTAGCTCTCTTGTGACCGTGTCGTTACAAAATTCAATTTCATTTTAGGGCTCCACAATGTGAGGATAAAATGCGATATGGGATTACTTTGTTGAATATCGCAAACGACATTACTTGTAATAAATTGATATTGAAGTGTACTCAGTTCTACCTTCTGCTGCTAAAATACAACACATTTCTTGTTTAATGTAAAAAAAAAAAGAGAAAAGGAAATTAGTTGAACATTAAACTGAACACAAAAGGAACCTAAAGTGCAGTTTCCAACTGATGCTCTTTAAACTAACAGCAGCAGGTGACGATGGGCGGCTGTGGCTCAGAGACGACTCGTCATCCACCAATCGGAAGGTTGCTGGTTCGATCTCTGGCCCCTGCGGTCAAAGTATCCTTGGCAAAATAATGAACCCCAAATTGGCAACGGTGTATGAGTGTTTATCACTCCTGATGAGCAGGTGGCACTTTATATGATAGCCTCTGCCTCGGGTATGAATGGGTGAATGCTGACACGTGTTGTGAAAGCACTTTGAGTGGTCGCAGAGACTAGAAAAGCGCTTTATAAAAAGCAGCCCATTTACCACCATCATATTGTACATCCCTAGTTCATTTACACTTCAGTCACAAAAATGCGTCACACGGCCGCACTAGGTTGCATGAAATGTATAAATGAAATCCCTGACCCAGTGTGATAGTCGTGATTCTTATCAACCATTTCTCGTGTTGACTCATCACTGCAACCGGAGCCACTTAAATATGACAACTGCAGCAAGCGTCTTATGGATGATTACCAGGAGAGCGTGAGAGCGAGGAGGGCCACTGAGACGTCCTGTGGGAAGGTTTATTGACTGTTGCTGTGGAAAATAAAACACCGGCATTAGCCGAGCTCGCTTCCTTACTTTCCACCTAAAGAAAAGTTCCTCTGCAGCAAATCTGAGAAAATCGAAACTAGTTAGAGAATGTATCGCTTCATCCATCTTTGAGTTTCTCTCCTTTACTCTCTCTTCTGCTTGTTATTCTCTTCTTCCTCCATGTTTCATTTCTCCTGTGCATATAAGCTCTGGCATGCACTCTTCCTGTCTGCTCTCTTTTCATCCACACTTCACTAAACACAAACTTTATAATTCCCGCTGCATTCTTTTCTCCTCAGTAGCTTGATTCTTGTGTGGTTGCAGGCAGAAGGTGTGCAGCGTCTGGCTGACGATCACACTCCGACACCGTAAATGTCCAAACGTATGAGAGGCAACACACATAATCTGTCAGGCTGTTCTCCGTGTTAGGAGATGTGGGTGGGTGCTTGTGTATGGTTTCATTTTAAGGACTCTCAATACTCGAAAGAGCAAAGCCCAAAGAGATAATTTGGTGCAGATTATGTGGGCATGCATGTGCATTTTATTCTTTCATGTCTTTTGACACAATGCTCTCAGCTTGTTGTCGCCTCAAGAAATCCGCCGTGAACCCGTACAGTGCATGTGAGCACTGAGCAAAGCCCACAGATCCACAAGGCGATCGGAGCTGGCTTCACATAGCACTGTGGGAGCTCATTACTGTATTCTTTGGGCTGGAAAATGTCTGTCAGTGAGGATTCATTAAAAGCCAACCTGCTGCAGCAGCTCCTGGTAGAGCTGTAATGAGCGGTCCTTCACAATTTGGGCTCCCCGTTGGTTCGGATTGGACAGGTGAAATATCGGCGGTAATCTGCATTACGGATAGAGGCTTTGTTGCGGTCATTAGCATGACAATGCGCGTCTTTGCTCAGTTCTTTACGGAACAGTTGCAGCCAGCTCGTTGTTGCCTGCTCAGGGTTAGAGCGCTTTCTAGTAGCTGCAGAATAACATCCATTTATCTTTCTTTCCTGAGAAACATTTCACTCGGCAACCGCTGCTGCCTGCCCAGTTTTTTTTTATCCTCGTTTCTACACACTCTCCTCTTTCAAAATGTAATTGAAGCATTGTTCAATAGTTTTTGTCCCAGGTAGACTATTCTGAGGGCAGTCTGGGCGTATTTTCACTCTAGGTTAGAGTCGGTTTGTTTAACCTGGCTGCTGCTCTATCTGAGGCACTCTAATTTTATCTTCAGGATTCAGCTTCCTTCTTGTTGAGCCTCTGTTGGCAGAGCAAGATGTAAAGGCTGTTTTGTCTGAGCTAAACAGTTTATTTAGTCTGTGCCTGTGTGCTAAAAGCTTTCTTTTTCACTCGCTGTTTTGTTTCTTTGCATTGGTTTCCCGAGGCCATTTTGTTTGCTTTTGTACGTGCGTTCTACATTTTTTGGTGTCAACTCATTGATTACTGTATTGCTATAGCAGCAGAAATAGATGTCTCGGCATCATCTGTCGTTATCTGTGCACTCAACCTGTTTTATTTTTTTCCTCCCTTTCTAAACTTCTTATCGTGTGTCTTGCAGACTCGCACACCGCGTGTGACACGACTCAGCCCGACACAGCCGGCTCTTACTGACCAGGCCAGCAGGGTATCCTTTGCGTCAGCTGAAAATCTGGAGACCATGTCGGAGCCTGATATGCCCATCGGCTTTAACCGGATGAACCGGCTTCGCCAGAGCTTGCCACTGGCTCGCTCGTCCAGCCAGGCAAAGCTGCGGGCGCCAGGTCAGACCGCTTTCTTTAAGAAAAACACCTACACTGTGTGTGCTACACTGTGGCTTCAATGATATACGTGTCTGTTACATCAGCTACAGTAGAAATCAGAACCCCTCATATTCTGCACAATAGTTTTTAATACGGCCTCTATACTGTGTATGATATCACTAGGAACTGGCTACAGTAGAACATGGAAAAAAGTGCTGTAGGAACAAGGTTTCAGTGTAATATCTTTTTTTTATTCCTAGTTTATCACTAACTCATACAATGAGAGGTTCATTGACTCACACGCGGCAGTTTATTTATTTTGGTACATGCTGGTGGTTCCTTCTTTTTGAATCATCTATAGATATTTTCCAGTTTTTGAAAATACCAGCGGCCTGGCTTAATGGATGGTCAGTCCACCTCTTGGTCGAGGCTGAATTATCTCAGCAACTATTAGATGCATTGCCATGACTTTTTGTGGAGAAATTCATCATCCCCCGAGGATGGCCGACGCCATTAACACTACAGTATATTGAAACTACATGTTTTACACATTTCGCCTGTTAGACTCACATTTTAGTGGCTTGACGGCAGTAGAGGAGGTAGAAGTTTGACATCACTCCCTGAGTTGTGCTGACCTGTCGTTTCCACCACTCGTCTCTTTTTCCATCAGTCAGGTTTGCAGTTAGATCATCTTGAGTCGAGGCCAAATTTCTTGTTTTCCTGTGATGCTCCGAGTACAGTGACGCTGTGAAAGAAAAGACTAATAATTTAGTCTCCTCAGCTGATGATTCAATTCATCCCCTTCAGGTGGCTTTGATGTACCCTCATTTCACCCTCATGTCCAGGGTTGGGGCGGATTACTTTGAAATGTAGTCAGTTACTGAATTTCAAATAACATGGCAATTGTTGTAATTAGTAACGTAATCAATTGGATTACACAAATGTTTTAATCTAATGGGAATACTTTTGGATTGCTTCAAAATCAAACATCGAAAATATTGCCCCTAAAACTAAAACAACAAATGGCCACGAAAATTAAGTACCACAAATATTCTTTTTTCTCTTAAAACATCTCAAAAAGTTTTCAATGCAAAAAAAAAATGCATCCTTGATGAATGTGGATGTGACCAGACAACATCCCTTTTGATTGACAAGCTGAGATCCAACCACACACGGGACGTGTCCATGCATGCAAACTATTAAACTTGTTTGACGTTTGACACGTTAGTTGTTTCGTTATAGCAGCGTCCTCATCCAGGGAATTGCGTATTTGAGTTGACTGAAGGCGTCAAGTGTTAATCTAGTGAACTTGCTACAGCACTCTGAGTGTCAAGTCAAAGTCAGACTTCAGTCTTTAGGAACGCTGAATACAAACAGAGCTGTCTAATGCCTCCAAATGATCTCACCAAGCTGCCTGTCATCTATTATTAATGGCTTTGGCAAGAAGCAAAAATCAACTGCTTCTTAAAAAAAGTCTCATGTGAGGAGGACGGTGATGATGCATTTGCAGGTGCTAAAAAAGGTGGGACAAAATACAATTAACAGCATATGTTAATATGTTAAAACAATTCTCAAACTAGCAGAAGAATATTGAAGCTCTGGTAATATGTGGATTTATTTATGTCAGTTTAAGGCCATTTGTAGCTGAATGTATCATGTAACCATAAAAAAGATTAAACCAACTCTTTTTGTTTTTCTTTAAACACCATAACAACATCAGCACTGTGATAAATGTCTCTTTCTACACTTAATATTACTTGACACACTGTTGAGAATTGTAACTGCTCTCATGTTGCAGCTTCCAGCAAATATGAGGATGATAATCATGTATGGTTTCACGGGACTTTATTTGTTCAGGTGTGATATGTACGATGGCACAGAGAACAAATGTTCCAAGCTACATTAGGAATAATGTTGGTTAGCAGAAGTGACAAGAAAGCTGCATTATTTCATTCTATGTGCTCATGCGTCAAAATTTAGATCAATCAATGCGCCTATTTTTTGATCGAGACTGTAGTTGATACAGATCACATGTGAGGCTTTTAAAGATAACTTAACACTAAATACACTTTTTCAGTCTATAAATGATATGTAGTCTCGATTAGATCAAAGAATCAGTGAAAAATGTTGTACTCCTAACCCCTGAAGTACAAGGTAACGTCACATTCTTCAGCTCTCAGAAGTAGTAGTAGTGAGTGAAATGTAAGACATAAAGTAGCAAGTGTAGATATTAAAACAAGAGTTATGTATGTAAATATGATTCGGTGAATTCTGAATGACTGCCATGTGTATACATATGAGAGGAAAGACAGACCGAGGCTAGAACAATGATTTTCCAGAGCTGTGTGTCTGTGGGGGTGGGGGGGTATTTAGTTGACTCTTTACACTCTAATCGTACACAAACAAACAAAGTATTTTGAGGTGAAAACTGTCCCTCCATTCTGTATTCCCCCCCCCCCCCCCCCCCTTCAACCATCGTGGATCTCCCTCATTGCCCCTCCCCATCCATAAATGCAGGGATCTTGTTCCTCCAGCTTGGGGAGGAGACTCGCAGGGTGCACCTGACCCACGAGCTGACCAGCCTGGATACTCTGAGGGCCCTCATTGTGCACATGTTCCCCCAGAGGCTCACCATGGCCATGCTCAGGTACGCCTGGATGGAATAAAAGTATGCATGTTGCAGCACACAAGTTATTGAACCGTATACATGCTCATTGATTGGCCTACATGTTTTTTGAACACCCGCAGTGCGACAAGTTTTATCAAATCAATACCGAGGTCAGCAGTGTAAGGGAAATGTTGCATTTTCATCCTCGGACACACTTATAGAAATAATTACTTTTGTAAACAGATGGAGAATGAAAGCAGGAAAGGATGACAACAAACAGATACAAATCAATAAAGCCAGAGGAGGTGAAATAGCCTCTTACAGGCCACAAGTAGACATACATAAACTCTCATCTTTAGAGTCAAAGCTCTGTTGATATAAGGGTTTTTCGCTTATTTGACAAGCCCATTTAGCGCTAGTCAGTAATTAGGGATGTAATGTGTCTGTCTGCTTTACAGCATTCAATACTTGGGAGGACTCATTGTGGTGTTAAGTTTGTATTCCGATGAGGAAGTGGAAGTTAGCGCGCTAGGCTAACTAGTGGTGGAAGAAGTGTAAGGTACATCTATGGTTCACTTATTCCCCATAGATATTATTTGTTCATGTTATTTCAACACCAGGAGGTGTTGTATACAAAGGAGGTGAGCTAGTTAGCGTTAGCGGTCTCCAGAAACTCACAGCAATAGAAAGTCCTGTGGCCTCAACTCTCGTACATTATCCCGTGAAGTGAATCATGAGTCATAAAATCATATATAGGATAAACTACAGCTAAAAACACTGATGTAGGGGGTGATATCACTGCAGAAAAAATATGAAAAATTATATTTAAATGTCTTTTTTTCTAAGTCAAAATTCTACTTTATTCATATAGCAACTTTCATACAAACATGCAGCCCAATGTGCTTCACATAGAAAAAAACTGAAATAAACAACAATAAATTACATTTTACAAGAAAACAACAAAAATAACAACAGTAAAATGTTAAAAATCAATAATACAAGCCAATAGAAAAAAGCACAGATAGCTTTCCATTATAATATCCAGAGATGGTGAGTTCCACAATTTAGGGAAATAAAAACAGAAGGTAATCTGGTACTTTTATAGGACACATAAGAAACTTTTAAAAGAAAAGCGGTGGAGGACCATAGTGATCTGGCTGGAACGTAAAATCAAATCAAATCTATGATGTAGGGAGGAGCAAGGTCTCAAGGTCAAAACAAAAACCATTGATTTCTTACTAAAGATGAAATTCAATTTCACTTCAAGTAGCAGACCTGATGTTGAGGAATACTACATACTGTAACGAGTTTGTATACAGGACAAACATCTTTGAAATCATCACAACATTTCATAAAATCAGGTAGGTATTTTCATCATGGTGTTATTAAAAATTATCTGTACAATCTGCTCAGAAGTTGCTTGGCAATACATTTGAATTCACATTGTTAATGTCAGCAGGACTCTCTTAACTCCAAACTCACTGAATATTACACTTTTGATGAATTCAATACGAGACTGCGTCCAATTGATTCTCTCATTACAAACGCCTCATGCTGTCATGACTGTACATCAGTGATTATTAGCGTGTAATGCTGAAATTGTTTTTGCATGGACTACTTATCAGTGTTTGATTCTTTTTTTGTTCTTGTTTTTATGTTGAGGTCTCCCAACACAGCTCTGTTGATCAAAGATGAGACACGTAATGTTTTCTATGAGCTGGAGGACCCGCGGGACGTTCAGGACCGCTGCGTCATTAAGATTTACTGCAAAGAGCCCATCTACGGCACCTACCCTGGACACCAACACCCACACCTGGCTAACGGAGACCTGCGGGTAAGTGGGTGTTGGTCATCTTGTTCCTCTCTTTGTGTTGGTTGCAAGTGTTCTTCTGCACCACTGAGTACCCCTAACTTTAAGAATTTACAAGAAAATGCTGGTTTCAGCTTCTCAAATATGGCGATTTCCTGCTTTTCTCTGTTTTATATTATATTAAAGTGAATATATTTGTTTTTTGGACTGTTTTGAACAACATTTTAAGACATCACCTTGGACATCGAGAAACTGGGATGGACTTTTTTGACTATTTTTTGGCATTTTAAAGACCAACGATTGTTTGATTATTCTAGAACATAATCGGCAGATTAATCGATAATGAAAATAATATCTTAGTTGCAGCCCTACTTTTACATAGGGCTAGTTTTTACATTATTCAAGACTTTTCATCTGCATTAGCTTTGGTGCCAAATTGTAAACTGGTGCAGAGAAAATTATCCTGTTTCTGTTACAGTCACCTTTTCCTTCATTACCAATTCACTCTCTGTGCAGCTGGCTTATGATTCATAGATTAGGAAGCGAGACAAATGCTTTTTTTTTCTGGCAGTCAGGCAGATAGCGGCCAACCAAATCATCCCACAAATAATACACTTAGTAATTCCCCTTGAAATAGTTATATACTCACCCCCACGCCAGTATCCATCTCCCATTCTTTCTACGTGTGTTTCTAAACACTAGTTTACATTACATAATCATAACGTCCAAGCATAAATGAGTCTCATCCTCTCCCTGAGAGTGAGTGAGTCATGTGACCTTACTTACTCCAGCACTACGGTTCCTGGACCAGTGCCAGGCCTTCCCATCACCGGTGCTGACTAGGCTGGTTGCCGGCAGACTGTAAAAGAGCATAAACACTATTACTGTGGTCCAGTTCATCTGAGGACTGAGTCCGATAGTTGTAGTAGAATATACAATGGACTACACTTAATGTACATCACTGCTCTAACCTGGGAACAAAACAAAAAACTTTTAAACACAATTACTCACCTTCACCCATGTTCTCACATGTACACCGATGCAAGGCGCCAGGACTATTGTGAACAGTGGGGCAAATGTTTTACAACAGCCCAAAACTTTTCCTTTTAGAAATTATTGCTGCAGCTTTAGAAATTATGCCAATTAAAAAAAAAAAAACTCGCCAAAACAAATAAATGAACAACACACACGCTGCATATCCACCCAAATGTGTTGCTTTTTTATAATATATTAAAAGACTAAGGCCAAGAAAGAATACATACATTTTTATGTAGTTTCTTTACTCTACTTTTCTTCCCGCTTCAAAAACAAAAACACTCTCATCTGGTCCAGGCGGCAACCTCCGGTTAGGAAACGTGAAGCCAATGCGTAAGTGCCTTAAACTTGCATTTTCACTAATATCCAGCCGGGGGCGACTTCACTGGTTGCAAAAAGAAGTCGGATTCTATAGTATGGTATAGTATAATTCCTATAAAGTCCGATAAGAAAATTATCCTACTTCTTACTTGATTTATTACATTTTCCTTCTTAAAAAAAGTCTCATGTGAGGAGGACGGTGATGATGCATTTGCAGGTGCTAAAAAGGTCTCACCACAGTGTTGTCCGGTCTGGGTTTTCGTCTAACAACTTTAACCCTTTCGTTTTCACTTCATGAAATTTAATTGTAACATTTTGGTCTCCTAAAAGTATCTTGTTCAGCATTCAGTTGTACTTAGCTCCACCCTTGCGTGTCACTTCTGGTTCCAAAAAAACAAAGATGGCGACGGCCAAAGCCCCAAATGCGAGGCTTCAAAGCCGTAGTCCACAAACCAATGGATGTTGTCACGGTGACTACGCCTACTTCTTCTACATAGTCTACGGTCGGGTCTCTGTCTCTCGGGTCGAATTCTAAAGGCCTGGAGAACTTCTGTTGTATTTACTGGAAATGCAGCATTTTTCTATTGCAATTGTTTTCAAGGGTAGTGTGTGTTTTTTTTTTTTTTTTTTTTTTTAATACTTTGCATCGTTTCTGTATTTGCCACGTGTTTGCTGTTAATGTATTTGTTTTGTCTTCCTGCTGCACATTTATTAACTTTGCAGCACATTCGGGTTGTATTTGTTGTGGATTTTCACATGTTTTTGAATCAGCATCGCTTCTGAAGCTGCAGCACGTTGTGGTTGTGGGCCTGGGCCGTTTGTAGAGTTCTGGGCCGTTTAGCGCGGTTGCCCTTGTCGGTTAAAGTGTGTGCAGGTGGTAGCAACAATGTTTTGAAACGTAACAGCTGTTAAATGACTTTAAGAAGTGCTTTTTAAATCGCCCTCTTCCATCTTGGTACCTGTAACATCCCTCCTGTTCAGTATCTGAGCTCCTATTGATGAGCCACAATAGGATTTTTATCTCAATTCATCAATCCGCCACTGGCAAATTAAATGTGGCATCAGCCTGATTAGAATGATTACTAATACTGTATGCATTTGGTTACAGCAGGAGCAAAACAAACCAATGGCAGTAGATAGACAGGTCTAATGATGTCTGATGTCACTCAGTTTTGCAGTGTTTTCTGTACAAGACCTCGCATTTTGTTGCCGTCTAATTACAGTGCCATTATGGAAATGAGAAAGATGCAGTTTAAAATGTTAGAGAATGCTGCTTTTATAGAATAAAATAAATTATAAACAAGATCAATTACATTACAGAGAAGCAGATGTATGCACTGCACAAAATTAATTTGCATGGTAAGCAGCTGAGATGGAGCGAGTGCATTTTTGACACATTTTTGTTGCCGTCAATCAAACACCCTGGGGCCTTTTGTTTACATGCTCGTGTGTGTGTGTGTGTGTGTGTCTGTGTGTGTGTGTGTGTGTGTGTGTGTGTGTGTGTGTGTGTGTGTGTGTGTGTGTGTGTGAGTGATTGCTTCTCTGCCTGCCGATTTGCATGATTCCCAGCTGCCCGCTAATATTTTGGAGGTCAACTGTTTGTCTCTCCCATGAGGTCAGTCGGCGTGTACAGGTTGTGCACGGCTCTGAAACCTTACTGCCGTTTTACAGCCTTCTCAAACCAGCAGGCATACCTTGAGTTTTATGTGTGTGAGGTACATTGCAGCTTCTGGCATTACCAAGGTGAGTGACTAGGACGTGTGTGCGTGAGCGTGCGTGAGCGAGCTTATTGAACCCCAGCCAGCAGAGCCAAGATTATTCCCTGATTGCAGCCAACGAAAGCATGACCAGCATTACTGCAGTCCATCCCAGCCTGGGTCTGGAGGACAGACCGTGGTTAAGGATGACATTGATTGGCAGATTTTCCTCAGCAGGAGAAAGGCTAGTTTTGAATGGCGCCTTGGGACGGGCCTTTCGGGAGTGCACCTGCGATAGACGTCTTGTGACTTCAGGGGGTCTTGGAGGTGGAATGAAATGTCTTCAGTTAAGGGACAGTGTCGATGTGAGGTTGTTGCTAAGAGACACGATGGAAGATGATGGGACTAGAGTCATTAGTCTGCTGCGAGGATGTCCACGGGGTGTTGCTGTAAGAGGCCTGAGGGTTATTATGTGGAAATATTGGTTTTACAATTTGCATCATCTCCAGGAGATGGCTTTGTGCGTCATAAGCAATTACAGTGTTGTCTTCTTTTGTGCTTCCTTGCTGTATCTGTTACTCTTGGCTGGTATAGCCTCGGACACGCCGGGCTTTCACTTACACTCTCCGTCTGCTCCTCTTTGTTTTTGTCTTTCTCTCTGACATTTTGGGATTGATGCCAAAAGATAATTCCTTCATGCTCAGTCCATCAATAAACTATCACTTGCAACTTAAAACGCACTTAAGAGGGCAATTTGAGTCTTCAGTGAATTGCTGTTAAATTGTATAATAAACTGCTCTGGGGAGATTTTTTTTTAACGCATTAGTTGCCAAGTTTTTTTAATCAAATAGAATTTCAAGTGTAAAGTGAACCTACATGTACGATATCATCAGGGCGCGTATATACCAAGACATTCATTCTGACACCCCCACTGTAGGACTCACACCGAAGTTGATTCCTACAGTTTTTGAAATTTAAGAAATATATATAAGATTAGATAATGTGTCAAAAAGCAACAGTTGTATGTGTAGGCTTCATGTGTAGATGCAAATAAATAAAAATAAAGCTGAAGCATATAATAAAAAAAGATGATGTCGAAATGGATAAATAGCTTAAATATCTTAATGATATTCACCAATAATACATTCACATTAGGCTTTAAACACTAGCAAGCTACTTGTGTCTTCAACAAAAACATTTTTTAAAAGATAGCTTTACTCGGCCCATCCAACCACATTGTTTAACAGTGTCTATATTAGCACTACTTCTTGCTTGTATCATACAATTATTTGCACACAAACCCGTTGTGGACACTTAATCCATCCAAGATGTAATAATTTCCCAGTTAATTACACTTCCTGTTAAGTTATGTGCCCTCACAGGTGGGAGGAAAATGTGTTACCTAGTTGTTATCTCGATAAATAGGAGCAGTTGGAAAAATCAAAGTTTGATTTATTACTGCCAAAATTCTCGGCTATAATGGACCCAAATCATCACTGTTGCAAAGCTCAGTGTTTCCTGTTTTAAATGATCTTTTAATAAGCTCATTGTCACCAACAAATATCACTCCTCCCACAGAATTAAATGAATAGGGAGAGAAATCATTTATGTTGTGAAAGTTGATCAAATTATTATTACTCCTCGGCCTAAAAGTACAACCAAAAATAAGTTATTTCTCAATTTAAGACTATGCCTATCACAATAACTCATTTTGTTGGACGATATATTGTCCCTAAAAATAGATATGATAAACGATATTATTGCCATTTTATGCCACTGATTATAATATAATAGGATGGAAATGCAAGTGCACCCTTTAAAAGAGCAATGAACTTTAATTCTAAGATTAATGAAATTAACTCTCTTGCTCTTTAAAAAAATAATCAAACTTAAATTAAACATTTGGCACAGAGATATAGAATCAGTTTCTCAAATGTTTAGGACCTTTTGTTAAAAGAAAAAGTGCAAAGTAACATAACTTATAGCTAATATGACAAGCAACAACAACAACACTCTCTCAATCTGCTTAAACTCAAAATGTTCCCTCTGTGGAGCCGTGGTCGATAAGTCTATAGCGTAATGATCGTGACAGGCCTAGTGAAGACTGATTTCCAACTCTGAGATACTGGATCATAACGGGTTCTATATCTGCTTTTCTCTTATTTCTTCATAGAGGGAGATGGTGTATGCACCCCAGGACTCTCCACCCAACCGCCGCCTCAGCAACCCACCCATGTCTTCCCAGCATTCATCTTCCTCTGCGTCCCCTCAAGGCTCACCGTCCCGCGCCCGCCTCCTCTACAGTGGCGGCAGGCCTTCTTCCTATGCCGGACCGGCCCACCACACCCACTCCCTGCCGCACCCACACCCCAACCCACACTCCCAGTCCCACCCGCACTCCCAGTCCCAGTCCCACCACTCCTCTCCCCACCAGCAACCGCAGCTCCACCAGCCTCATCACACCCAGCAGGCCTTCTGTACCTCCTCCAGTGCCATCCTGGAGCGCAGGGACGTGAAGCCCGATGATGAAGTGGGGGGATCCAGGAGCATGGTGCTCCTGCGGGGAGACGAACGTGGGGGAGGGGGGATCTACGCGGACCCCTACTCTCTTGGCCCAGACCCAAGTCGGCTGAGTCTCGCGGGTCCTCACTCCCCTCTACCAGCCAGAGCTGACCCGTATGGCTCCTTATACCGCCGAGGGGGAGGAGGAGGAGGAGGGGGAGGAGGTGCTGGATCAATGCGTTCACTCACCTCGTACACAGCAGCCGCTTTACAAGGAGAGCTGATGGAAAGCGGTGCACTCTACAGACCAGGAGGGCCGCTTTATAACGACGCCTATGCTGCGTCTATGTTGGCCATGGGGCTGCGAGTGCCTCCACCTTCCTCCCCACAGAAGATCCCCGACATGAGGGAGTCCTATGCGGGCACCATGCCCGGTCGGGGCTCCCCGGGGAGGCAGAGTTTGCGAAGGGACTCTGTGACCTCGTCTGTGTTCGGGGATAGTCCCAAAGCACGGGGCCAGGGCTCGGGGCTCGGTCTCACCTCAGAGCAGCTCTGCTTGATGGCCGGTCCTGGAGGGGAGGGAGGGAGCGCAGGAGGCTTTGGCTCACCTCTGTTGGGAAATGAAACAGAGACCAGGTAGGACGTTTTTCTCAACACATATTTCTGCTGGTGTTTTTACCATTATTTTCTTTTTAGTCTTAGTCCTGTGTCAAATGTCAGTTAGTTTTTATTATATTTAGTCAACCTCATCCTGTTTTTTTTTTTTTCAGTCAAATAGTTTTTTAGTTGACTAAAAGTCTGGACATTTTAGTCAAAGAAAACCCCAACTATTTTAGTATAGTTTCAGTGAATCAAAACTGTTGACATGTTAGTCTTTTTTTAGTCAATCTGGTGTAGCCAGAATATCCCCTTGTTTCTTTCTCCCCTGTTACTGTCATTGTTAACTTTAACTTAAGTCAGTACTCCGGACTGATCATTGTGTGCTGCTGCTGTAGTTCTGATACGGATACGGATAATATTTTTCTATAATTAAAGAATAAAAAAAAGGTTTTGCATGTTTCAAAGATACTTTTTGGGGCTTTTTGCCTTTTAATGGTTAGAAGAGAGACAAGAAAGGGGGAGAGAGATGGGACAACCCGCAGTAAAGGGCTGCAGGCTGAACCTGGGCCACTCCGGCAAGAGGCCCCTGCACACGTCCGCCCCACCAGGCGAGCCACAGGGGCGCCCCCGATATACATGTTGATATATTCACAGTTAGGGTTTAATGACGTCTCCTCAACGTCTCGTCTTAGCCATGGAAAGTCGTTGATGAACATATTTAGGCATAGTTTTCATTAACGTAATAAACACTACTGCATGCATAATGTTATTCACATGAGTACGATTGTGAAATGCAGATTTTACTTGTTAACTATAGTAACAACGTATTATACTGTATACGTGTTTAGCACTAGCCACTGTTCAGACATTTAGCTCTGGCTTTGGACTGACAAAACTAAACATTTAAAGACATTTCTTTGAGAAACTGGGAAACTGAACATTTTTCACAATTTTCTGATATTTTATAGACCTAACGATTAATCTGGAGAATAATTGGCAGATTAATCGACAATGAAAATAATCATTAGTTGCCGCCTGGTTCACACTGTTTGTTCATCTGTGCCATCCACTATCTTTTTTCGTAGAGCGGCGCAGGGTCAAATAAAACTGTTATGGTGTGACACAGTGGATATGACAGCTTCCTCAATTTTGGGCTCTCAGAGGTCAACACAGTTTGCTGTGGGTCAAAGGTAAAAACTCATAGGTCAAAGTTCACCAATGCGAAGGCTTGGGGTATACTTACTTCACTGATCGTGGCAATTCCATTAAAATGAATTGATTTCCGTCCGAAATTCATAAACGCTTGCGTGAACCAAGCTCTAGTAGTCCCATTACTGGTCAATATTAAAAACTGTCAGTGATACAGTGATATTATTCATGGGCTTATCAATACAAGCATTTATTTTGAAGCAAGGATGAAAATGATGCCACACTTCCTTCCTCCCACTTACAAATGGAGCTTAAAAGGGGAACATAGTTTGAGCGCTGTGAGAGTTTAATAGTATTTATTATGCACGATGTAATTATGTGATAGTATTCTATGTATCTCTGCTGTGTGAATCCAGGGAGCGTATGGAGGCCATGGAGAAGCAGATAGCGAGCCTGACCGGGCTGCTGCAGAGAGTACTGAGCAGAGCGCCTGAGGCAGAAAGCCCGTAAGACACACACACACACGCACACAAATACAGTATGTGAAAACACATTTGCCTCAACACTCATGAGGGCTGGATACAAAACCAATCCCTATTTTCCACCTAGTGCATTATACAGTTATATTAATTTTATATAGTATAACATTTATACAGTGTATATAGCTTCAAAGCATCGGTCATAACGTTGACATTGAAATCAACATTTGCATTCTGCGCATCTTTTTCTCAAATGTCTTTTTCATTCTGTTTAAACTCGTTATTTGTGTACAGTTTCAGATAAAGATTAGGCGACACTAATATTATCAGTATTATACTTGCCGCACGCACTGACGAGTTAAATTCATTAAAGAAAGTTGATTTAATTGAAAAAGGAAATGACAGACATTTAAAGCTTCATTCTAAAACCTCAATAGAAGCTTGAAATGAAAAAAATAAAAAGACATTCGGCACAGCCCTATATTTGCTTTAGCCGGACATGTAAATTACTGTTAAGCAAGACGGCATCTGTCAATGATGTGGGAGAATGATTATGATTCATGTCTGAAATCTTAATTTACTGCCTGCCCACCACTGTTGATCGTGTAGGGAATACTAAACGAGTGATGTCAGACTTAAAGTACATTATGAAGAAAGCTGCATGCCGCACATATATTTCCCACATTTCCCACCATATATCAACAGCTTCTCAGTCGATAGTGTGTTCTGGCTGTAAGTACTTTAACACTTGCCTCTTCCAGGGAGAAGATTGAGTCAGCCAGTGACTGCTCAGCAACTGACAGTAAGTGCTCACTACCAGAAAAAAAAAAAAAGACAAACTATTTCCTATCACTGCCTGTCACTGCTCCCCACTGCTGCCTGTGTGATAGCCACATAAATTGGCTCTTCTTCTTCTCACAGAGCTGCCGCTATTTCATTTGCTCCTGCATAATTCTTAAAGTGCCCCATATGTGATCGTAATGGCTGACTCTGCAAGCTTCTTCATTCTCTGTGTGCTGTCTTTTTGCTGCTCTGTAACTGGTGCCCATGCTTCTTGTTTTAGCTGGACGAACTAAAAAAAAGAAAGGTAGCTATGTGTTCCTGAAGTGTCTGGTACCTGTTCCCTCGTCTACACCCCCCTCACCCCACCTGTGGTCTTTAGTCTTTATTTGGCTCCCTGTTAGCTTCTAAAAAGTGTGTGTGTGTCTTGAAGGATTTACCTCCCTCTCAGCTGATGTCCTTCACATTCCCCTCCTTTCCTGTTTTCTAGAGTAAAACAAAAAAAAACATTTGAGTTGCATTTATTTTGAAAGAAAAACATGTTTGTTTGTTTTTTGGCAAGGTTTTCCTCCTCTGTTTTGTTCTGTGTGAGTTATTTTTGGTTGGCACGCAGGATCCATGTTCAAAAAGTCTTCATCAGCCCACACGCCTGATGAAACTGGAGAGTTTTGAAAGCTGAATAAGGACAAAATAGATTTCTTTAGATAAAGTGTTCAGTTTGAGCTGATGTTTCCCAGTTTTGAAGTATCCAAGAGGAATTATTTAATTTTGTTATCTGATTGTGCGTTTACATCAGAAATGTTTGATCTTATATCAAATTATAGATAAGCCTGGATGCTTTCATTCTGCTGCAACTTAGAATAGACTTCTCTCTTTGGAGTAGTAGTTTTGTTTGTTGAACATTTATTTCTTCTATAATTTGAGTGAAACTTCACAGGTTTTTCCTCTGACTTCAGCTCTTTACGTTTCTATCTTTCTCTTGTTAAGATCAGATAGTTATGCCAGTCTGCCAGAATGAGGAAAGTGTATATTTTCACTGTATATTTTAGTCCGATTGACTCAAACTGTTATCTGTGTGGACTGCCTTTGTGCTTGCAGTTAAATTCAGGATGACTGTGCCTGTCAGACGCTCCTCTGAAGCTGTCTTGAATTCCGGTTAAATATACTAAAAAAAAACCTCACAGTGTCTGCAGATCTCTGGGTGAGAATTTCTAGGACACACACTGAAGCTACAGTGGAAAGTCTTCACCTTGTCTGCAGAGGTGGCACTGAGGTGTTAAAGTATTACTTCCAGCAAAGTGTGTTGGTGTGGTGGAGACTCAGGAGTCCAGACTTCACAGTTAATCATAGTTTTAGTCGATGAAAGTGGCCTCAAAATGCAACTCTTAAATCTGTTATCGATTGATTGTCTTGTAGTTATTTTCCCTTTGTCTTGTTCTGCATGATGCGTGTGACTCAACACCCCAATTACTGTCAGAGTATAGCATTCATCAACATTTCAAAGGGATCATCTGAGTTGGAAACACACTCGTATATTTGGGCTGTCAGGGGACTCTTTCATAATGAGAAAGTTGGATGTAGTTGAAATGCTGATCTTGTTTGTCCCCGAGGCCTTTCCATGCTGTTCATCATTGTTAAGTCTACCTAGGACTGTAATCTCCCCCCTTGACTTACAGCACAGATAGAACTTGTCCTGAATTGCTGCTGCCAAATCCTGGAACAACCAGTATTCTGTGTCCAGTCAAACAAATAGTTGTTCTGCTGGATGGACATCTGAGGTCATGAGAGACAAACCTTTGCGGATTTGTGTTCCAAAGAGTGAAGGTTTCTCTCAAGCTCCATGTACGATTCTTTGCTAGCTTCTGATTTGTTAACAGTGTTTTGGGACAACTTCTATTTGTTCCGCTGTGCTCTGAGAGAAAAACCCCTGAGTTAAAATCCTGCTTTTTGCCGGGCAGCTTTGACACCGTCTGCTCCCTTGGCCCTGATGCCACCTCCACCCTCGGGGGCCAACCAGCCTGTGACAGTGTCCCGCCTGCAGATGCAGCTCCACCTTCAAGGCCTGCAGCAGAACACCAACGCCCTGCGCAAACAACTGTCGCAGCTACGCAACATGCAGGTGTGTATACGCTTAGCTGTCATTAGAAATGATCAGATCACATCCATTTAGGCGTCTTTACACTGTCTCCATGTCTCGTTTAGAATAGATTCTTTAAATGTTGTCACTAGTTTACAAAGCTCCGAGAGGTTTAGCGTCTCTATACTACTAGCTGCTACCTTAGGTTATCGAACAGTACAGCATTAAATGTACCAGCAACAGTTAATAACAAAGAAGTGTAGAGAGAAAGCCTTTTCTTCTAATTAATCGAAACTGTGCAAGAGCTTGCACATACACGTTTGACATGGAACGTCTGTAAATAAATAAACATCGTAACACTTGTCTTTGTAATCTTGCTTTTTAAGTAGTTTTGTGTGGCCTTTCTTATTAAATTGAAATCATTTATCATATCAACCCTTTTTAATGTTTTTAACATATCATTTAAAGACACCACCTTAGACTTTGAGAAACTGGGGTGGACATCTTTCACAATGTGTTTGACATTTTAAACCAAACAATTAATCTAGAAAAAAATCGGCAAAAAAGCGATAAAGAAAATAGTCTTTAGTTGCAGCCCTAGTTTCAATAGTACAGTATCTAGTTTATATTTGGGCATGGCTGCTCATACATTACTGTAAAATGCTCATGATAGGCAGGTGAAATTAACCACGTGTCTTGGTGTCCCAGCTGGAGAACCAGGACTCAGTCTTGTCCCTGCTGAGGCAGACGGAGTCTGAGCTGAGCCTCATGATGCTGGACGCCATGCGCACACAGGAGGACCCGCTCCAGAGACAGCGCCTCCTCGTGGAGGAGGAGAGACTCAAGTACCTCAACCAGGAGGAGCTGCTCATCCAGCAGCTGCAGTGAGTTCACAGCACCATTGATTTATGTAGCAAGCACAATACAAAAAGGTGAATTTCTCTTAGTTGGTGTAGAGGAACATACAGGAACAGTATTGATTGATATGAATCTTTGAACCTGGTCCTCCACAGTGACCTTGAGAAGTCTGTGGAGGAGCTCCAGAGGAACTCGTCAGTGAACCACGGCCTGGTGACGGAGCAAGAAGTGGAGCAGAAGAGCAAAGAGCTGAGGATGCTGGGAGAGACGCTCACTCAGCTCAAAAGTAAGTGTGGTTATGACCGTGTGCATGTTGGGAGAGCACTGTGACTGCCTTGGCTTTTCTTGTGTCGACTTGAGTCATTTTGCATGTTTGCTGCAGCAACTTAAAGCTTTCCCTGTCTCAGTGCTTTTACCCTTAAATTGCCACAGATTTAAGGGTTTTAAAATGTCAAACTACTGCCTGGCTTACTCTCACTTTCACACCCTGTGGTTTCACCACTGCTGCAGGCTCATTATACATGTTTCTTTCTAAAACCAACAGTGAATGTATCTACTAACAAGTGGTAGAGTATGTAATATTACTCATTGCTCAATACGTGCACAAGCTTCAGGCTCATGAGAAGCGGGACGTGTGTGTGTGTGTGTGTGTGTGTGTGTGTGTGTGTGTGTGTGTGTG
>CALSBV010011050.1:3377916-3397132 GCA_943590825.1 Bovichtus diacanthus | reverse complement strand
TGTGTGTGTGTGTGTGTGTGTGTGTGTGTGTGTGTGTGTGTGTGTGTATCTATATCAAAGCCTGAGATATCTTCTTCCTCTGTACCATAGAGCTCCATTGTTGTCCAAAGACTATTAAAAACACATCAATGAGCCACACTGTTGCACTGGCTGACATGTTCTTTCATTCCCATGAACACACACACTTTAGTTTCTTTTCACTCAATCCCACACACACTGTCCTGCTGCTACATATACTAACTAGAGCACCAAATGTGGATTAATCCACCGCTTGAAATAGTCCCCATCAAATGAACTGTTTTCTCCTGTCGAGTAAGTATTGAGAGACAAACTAACTGGTTTTCATCTTCTCATTGGATTTGTTGACAATTGGAAAACATCAGCCTTATCCTTTTTTACTTGCTGTACATTGCTAGGTAGTTTGCTTAAAATGCCTAAACACACGGCACAATATGTAATTTTCTGCCACTAGGCTTCTCTCAATGAAAAGAATAATAAATGAGGGAGTTTGCTGATGTCAAGAATTGGCTTGTGATCATGGGAACCTAAATTATCCGCAGAGATCTCCTAAAACCAGTAAAAACACTGAATAAAAAAGTTTCACATAAAAAATCAGTGTTTCTCGGACACTCTTCGGCTAAGATCCAGATGTCCGATGACAAAATTTCTTCATCTGGTAAAATATATAGTTAAAAAACTAACGAGATCTAAAAAGTGTATTGTAAAAATGTGGCTGAAACCTGAATTAAAAAAATACTCGATGATAATACTTGGAAACATTTGAGATTATGTAAGTATAAATATATAACATAGGTCTAGTTTTTTTTATAGGCATTTTAATGTGGAAATGTTACATATTATACTTTTTTAAGAATATTTATCCCAAATATTGACATTATTTAGTTTTATGGGATTTTATGTTTCAGGGCCAGATATAAAATGTCTTTATTCTTTGTGGTTCTTTGTGTTTTTTTGTTTTTTTTGCTGCATGTATTGCAGTACAATGTGTTTTCTAAAGTACAGCTACCGTTGGATGGTGTAAATACTGACATTACTTCAATTATTTAGTCATGGTGTATTTGGTAGGGACAGATACAATATACATAGACAGTCTGAAAACAGTTTTCCAATGCAAGTATCATAGTGTTTAAAGCCAATGATAGTTTGCAACAGGGCTTTTATGAAACTAGGATATTAGAACAGTGAGGTAAAAAGAAGGATAAACAGAATTCATTAAAAACATTACATTTAAAACAACTAGACATGAGCACACGTGTGTTGCTGAATTGACCAGGATGTGGTCGCTCTCTGAAGAGTAGTGAAGGCTGCAGTACATTTCAAGTCATCAGGTAAATTCCAGGGTTTAGTTTTTTGCAGAATTGAACCGTAAAATTGCCGCTTGAAGCTGCTCTAGTGGCTCTACTGCAGCTCTGTAATCTCTGTATGTATTTGGAGAAAGGCTGTGGAGCAAATCCATTCAAATGTGAGCATTACATAATGAAGATCAATGAAGCTTGCAAAACTTAAAATCTTGTATTTACTTAAAATGGGGCAATGATGGTACCTCATTGACTTTTTATCCAAGATTTTCAAGACCCGGCACTATGTATTACTTGTATAAAAAAAATAGTTCTACTCATAAATCTACTTATGTGCAGTACTGTAGTCGGAGTTTTGGGTCATAGTTCAAGTACTTGGATTGCTAAAGTACTACGTGTAAAATGAGTATTAATGAATCTTTTCAGACTCTATATTCATGAAGTATCAGGTTTAGCCTCTTGTCCTACAACTCTGATCTGTGTACTTCCACTCACCATCTTCAATATTAATGAACCTTCCAACCTCAAGCTGTTTCAGTTCTTTGCTCCCGTCACATTTTACTCACTGTGGCCTCGTTTTTCACTCCCAGTATAAAAGTCCTGCACCGATATGGAAACGGCACAATCATGGCTAGAAGTAGAGAGAACTGTCTTGTGTGTAGTGTAACACAGTTATAATGCCATAAATCATAAGAAGTGCCCACAAGAGTTACAAATATTGGGGAAAGAATGGGGGCTCCACATTCTAAACATATTGAACTATTTACATTTTTACAAGCTCTTCTTACAGCCTCTTGTTCTCTTGTCTGCTCGGTGGAAACAGCCTGCAGTTCAGAACAAGCTTCACTGAAGTTTTGTCACGTGACTGTTGGTCTTAGCCGAGTCATTCCCTCTAGTCTAACCCTAACCCTGAGGAGCACAGAATATAGTGTTTTTTACAGGATCTGGTTGTTGCAAACGATTAATTTTTGGTTTAATTTTTTCTACTTTGACAAGTAGAAATTTTGATGAAATATCACTATTTTAAGCTTAGATTTGTTTACGTTTCCTGATGGAAGCGTTTGTCTCGCATGATTCGTTTGAGGATCGTCAGGGAAATTTAGAAATTGGATCATTACTGTTTTTAGAGTTTGTTGCTATGATAAATGGTATAATTTTGACAATAAAAAAACAAAAACATGCCTTTCAACCCTGCCGGCAGGTTGTGGGGTTCAGAGGGTTAAAGCTCCAGGGGACCTCATTATAATAATGTGTACTGACCACTCCTAGTTAGCGTGTCCACCTAGCGCCTACAAATGCAGCACTGTGCTTCGATTCAGTATTTGAGTGGCAGTTGGACAGTATTTCAGGACAGCTGTGTGTCCAGCACTTGAGAAACTGGCTGTGAAGTGTCCACACATACACCCACAGACGAACACAGACTGTGTTTTTGTTAGTGCTCGTCTAGCATGCCCTTCCCTCTCTTGGCCGGCCCCCACTGAATCCTCCTCCTGGATATGACAGGAAAATCCAGCAGCTTTGAATATAGCTGCGACAGAGACAGCATCCTGTCTTCCTTTCCTGTAATCTCCCCTCCCTCTTTACCTCCCCCACTCTCCACCTCCATTCTTCCACACATCATTATCTCAACTCATCCCTCTGACAATGCCACTCTGTCTTCTTCATCTATCTGTCTCTCCCTCCCTGTCGTCCTCATCCCTCTTCTCTCTCCCTCCCGTGCAGACCAGTTCCCCAGCCTGCAGAGTAAGATGCGGGTGGTGCTGAGGGTGGAGGTGGAGGCTGTTAAGTTCCTGAAAGAGGAGCCTCACCGCCTGGACGCCCTACTGAAACGCTGCAACACCATGACTGATGCGCTCAGCACGCTCCGCAGGTATCCAGATCAAACACTCCTCAGTTTGCTCCCATAATACCTTACTGTCTTAGGTCAGCTCACATACCATATTTTCTCCTCTCGTAGACGTTTTTATTGGATTTTCTTTGAGCCCGCTGTAAGATTTCAACCTCAAAATACCAATACACTGTTATTGTTCAGTCAGATTTGAGTTTCAACCAAATTATTCCTTACTTTAGAAATATAAACATGTTTTTGTTTATTTATCTTTATGTGTTCCCTTGCACGATAAAAAACAAATATATATATATATTACAAAAAATATAAATGTAAATGTCTGATTCTGAGTAAAGTTAAAATTCAGATCAATAAATACTTGTGAAACACATCTTGCAAATGATCACTTTAAGATGAACATCAACATGTTTATAGCAGATTTCTTGCTCCTTCTCGCGCCTGCCCATTCATCTTATGTTTTACATGAGTGATTAAAATGTGTTTCTGACGTATAAACGTAGCATTAAATAGTCCTGAAGGATAAAGATGCTGTCTACACACTGAGATACATCAGAGGAGGTTTACAGAGAGCAGGCGGCAGTAACTCTCCATTGCAATGTTTCTATTGCATTCTATATATCTAAATGAATGAAACAAAAGAAGCCAACTTTAAATGTTTGTCTAAACAAGCAGGAAGCATCTGAGAGAAGAATCTGTAAACAACATTACAAGTCTGACCAAATATTTGATGCAAGCTTCCAGAACTTGAGATCCTTTCAACACTTTAAGAAGGTGCGGACGAGTTCTTCAAGTTAGAACGTGTCGCGCAGCTCAGTTTTTTGCCTTTCCTGCCTTCATCGGGGTGCTCTCTGAGGATGTTTCCTCATATAGAGTCTTGCAGTCATTCATGTGACTTATAGATCACTTAATCTTTATTGTCCCCAGAGGGAAATGTGTACATGTGCAGTAAGTGATCTAAAAGTCAGATGACTGATTGATGGACTGTATGAAAGGGAGCCTGATGAAGGCAAAGACAGCTGATAGTGTTTGGTTGTACTGGGATGTGTTTACATTTTTTTTAAATCTTTTTTGGCACCTCACTATTTTTCTTGATTAAAAAGGTCTGAGGCTGAGCCCTGCTAATTATTCTCTCTTATTCAGTGTAACATGTGATGTGATTAACAATGACTGCTAAACAATAGAATTAAATCATGTTCTGCATGAAATGATGAGGCCAGTAAATAGGTGTAAGGATAAAATAAATCAGGTTAGAGATGAAATCAGTTCAATTTGTTCTTTAATGAAGTACTTTTATATAAGTATGTTTATGGTATTTTAAAGTGGATTAATCTACTTATCAGTCAACAGGAAGTAAATTGTCAACAGTTTTCAAGTTTATCAAATCAAATCAAGTTTTTTTTATATAGCCCAATATCACAAATTATACATTTGTCTCAGTGGGCTTTACAGCCTGTACAAGGTACAAGTTTTAATGATACATAATAGGTTTTAGTCATCTATCTGGCCAAAATGCTATATATTATCATGTAATATGAATATTATTATAATTCCAACTTCTAAATGCATCAGTTTGCTCTGTTGGTGATTTCCTGATGCTGGGATTTTCTTTGGGTTCTGGGAATTTGTGTTAATAATATTTTACTATTTTCTGACCTTTTGGAAAAGGTAAATGATTAAACATTTTTTCTTTTAAATCACATAATAAAGATAACGCCTTGCTAGCCGAGGGGGTTTAGGTCACTGACCATGAATTGCAACGTCCCCGGTTGGAATCCGGCTTCAGAGCTTTGTTGCAAGTGTTGTTACCTTGACAAAGCTTACCTTTTGTAGTAAATTGAGTGTATTTTATCATTTATTTCTTGTATTTCTTGTAGTTTGCTCTCTTCATTGTGTCCTGTGTGTATTGTAGTCTCTTGTATCCCTCCTATATGTACAGACAAGTGACAGAAGGAGTGTGGAAGGGCCCCGAAGACCTACCCAGCCAATCACAGAAGAGATTGGAGGACATGAGTCGCAGCTCTGATCTGGATATCCTGAACAGTCCTCCTCTCAGCCTCACTGATCTGAGCACCAGCGCCGGCCTGGCCAACTGGATGCCCGTGTCCGCCGGCGACACCGACACTTCGGGTCCCGAGCAGGACATCCAGCCTTCAATGACCTTCAGGAACCGGGTCCTCGATGAGCTGCCGAGTCGGCGTCCTGGCGATAAGTCTGTGTCGGCCGAAGTCAGACTGGTAAACAGATGCTGATTATGTGTATTTTTCGGCATTTTTAGATCACTCTTCTACGATGGTGTTTTAGGGCCATTGTAGATATTAAAAAAATCACGGCGTTGGGGCGGATATATATATATATATATATATATATATATATATATATACTCAGAAATTCTCTGAGACTCTAAACACTTGAGGTGCTATAAAAAGACATTGCATACCTCTAAATTGATACAGTAAAATTCTGTATGTCGTCGCAAATGTCTTCAACTCAAATGTATCGGTCGGGAATTATTATTACTTTTTTGCCCAGCAAGCCAAAAATCATGGCTTCATTAATTTTTACCCTGAAATTATGAATTACCCCCGTCCCCTGGTTCTGTAATTATTACAAACAATGGCTATAATATGCTGTCCTATGCTTCTGTGTACAAACCAACACTATATGCACATTATTCAACACTGTAAATATGTCCAGATTAGCCAGCTGGCCAAATGTCCATTCGCATTTTAAATCACATCTAAAGGTGCTTAAATTCCGTATTGAGAATCTGTGCACTCACCAGCAGCAGCAGCAGTGGGTTTATAACTCCATTCATCCATGTAATATTAGGAAACGCATTGCATGAATATGTCTTAATTATGTTTTTCCAGCTTGGCCTGTTAGTAGTTTGAATGTCACAGCTCATCACTTGTCTATCTCTGTATATGTGTCAGGCGGCAGAGCGGGACTGGGAGGAGAAGCGTGCCAGCTTGACCCAGTTCAGCGCCCAGGACATCAACCGCCTGCTGGAAGAGACCCAGGCTGAGCTGATGAAGGCCATCCCGGACCTCGACTTCGCTGCCAGGCACATAAACAAGCCCGCAGTGCCCCCCAAGCCCCAGATCACCATCCCACTAACCTCTACCACAGCGGCTTCTCCTGCAGCTGGCACCACCGGGACCACAGCCGCCACCACCTCAACCACCACGCCCAGCGGGGACCAGCAGCCTGGCAAAGTGCAGCTGGCTGCCCAGAAGCTGAACAGCATGGATGGGTCTGGCTCACACAGAGGGTCGGGTGAGTGTCTCCTTTAACTGCCGTCCATGCTGTACAGTACATTGATTTATGTTGCAGTGTTGTAAATTGTTGTGTTGTTTTCTTTTTCTAGTGGATCTCAACGTGGCCAGGTATCGTACAGAGAAACCCTCCAAGTCTCCGCCTCCGCCTCCACCTCGCCGAAGCTTCCCGTCGGCACACGGCCTCACCACCAACCGCACCGGAGAGGTCATCGTTACCTCCAAGAATATGAAGGTGAGATACTATCAGGGGCGTTTTTAGGCACATGTGAGCTCGGTGGTCAAGAAGAAGTATAATCACAAAAATGTAGTTAAAGTATTAAACGTGGAACAATGTCCCAGGACACTATTATATATTATATCAGCTCATTTTAAACTATTAGTTCAATTATTATTTTCATTCATTCGTCATTATCTGTTGATTGTTTTCTCCATTGATTGATTGGGTTGTTAAAATAGTAAGAAATGCACAATTCCCACCTTCCCAAAAAAGTTACACCTTCACAATGTCCATTCCAAACCTAAACATTATTACCAAAACATTAAAACCATTAGAAGAACTACAATCTTCACATTTGTGAAGGTGGAAGCGATTAATTTTTCGTCAATCCATTTATAGTTGCAGCTGTACGTGTTCATTTTCATATGTTTATATGGTAAGTATAAAGTGACAGGTAAATGTACTTGGTTAATTAAGGTGAAACAACCAATATTAATCTAGCCTCGATAATGGAAATTAAGACAAGTTTGCTCCAGGAGTGACAGCTGTTATTAAAACACTGCCCAGGTTTGTTCCTTGTGAGCGGGTGAACCTCGCAGCCCCTAAATAAACACACAACAGCCGGCAGTTTGAATTAATGATGTGACAGTGAGTGTCACTGAGTGCAGAGCTGCTTTAAGTTTCAACAACAGCTGTTTTGTTTCTAATTTTAGTGACAATTTTGCAGATGAAAAACACGTCTATAGTGCTGCTGCTGGTCGAAAGCTTTCAGGATTTTGTAAATGCTGAGAGAATCTCTTGCAGTCTGTCCTGCAACAGCTGATCCAAAATGTTATTGGAAGCCATTCAAAAACAGGTTAAAAGTTAATGTTTTTAAAGCCCTGAATACTTTCAGTCTGGGGAGCCTGTGGGTGTCTAAAACTACATCCACACTATTATGCTTTCGTCTCAAAACGCATTACATTTGCTATGTTCACGCCTAGCATCCACATTTCTCTGGCGTTGTCGAAGTCTTACAACGGAGACCTTTGAAAACGATGATGTGGGACGTTTGTGAACATTGAGGATCTTTGATTGTTTTGTTCTGCACAAGTATTGTGAAGTTCACAAAGGCACTGTAAATGAAAAAAAAAAAGCATGAATACAACACAGTTTTAAAAGGAAAACGTATTAGGGTAGATGAAGCCGAAGATATGCAGCTGCACCAACAGTCTCTATGGTCTTGTATGTCGGGATTCAGAAACATGTTGGATATTAAGAAACCTGCTCTCACATGTAGAACAGAGTGAGATTCCTGTCGGCTGGGGGCAGTTTTAGGTTTTGGTTCTTGGCGAGAACAAGCTGCTGCTGCTCTAAAGCCCCCTGATCCCTCGCTCTGTGGAGAAACTGGCTGAGTAGAATTCACTTCTGTCTCCAGAACAGTCTGAATCCTTCAAGGCAAAATCTTCCCCAGGGACCTCGACCCTTTCTAATTGAACAGTGTCAAGTGGTTCCTTATTAAATAAGTAAAAAAATTAACAGGAAAGTTCAGTTTGACGTCTGTGAATTGTGCTTAATAATTACGTGAGCGTATCGATATAGCGGCATACATCGTAAACTACATCAAAGCGTGAATTTTGATCTTCCAAGAAACTAAAATGACCTAGAATGCGTAGAGAGAGCAAAGAAAACGCTGGTGAAAACTAAAAACTACAACGAGGGAAAACAAAGCAAAACAAGGAACGACAACGAACACAACCAGGGGAGCACAGCTAAAGCTATCCAGAGCCTGGGCAGGGCTCTACAAGACCTGCAAACTGAACTCAAGCACTTCAGAAATTACATTATAAAGGAACATTTTTAAGACTGAGATGAATCAAATGCGACATACTGTTGTCGGGGACGTTTGCAACTACGGTACGAGGCTAACGGAAGAAGAGCAACGAGGGGAAGAAACAGAAACAGCTCGCTGACTGAAGGCACTCTGCTTTATTGTCTCAGACAAAGATACAGGAACAGACCTAGAAGTGAGGTCACGCCGTGATAACATACGCATATACGGCATCACATGCAAGGAAGGCATAGAGGGAAGCTTGATGCTAACTTTTATTGACAACTTTCAAATTCAGCGAGGCCATCGGTCAATCTGGATACAGTGTCTTGTAACTACAGACCGTACATGTTGGAGAAACTGTGCAGCAAACGATGAGGCAGACCCCACCACCTTTGTTGGATCTGCCCCAAGATGCAAATATTTGGAGAAGCAGACAGAAGATTCTTGCCCTGCAGATGTCATTGACATGTGTGTCACTTTATTTGGGTGATCTGCCAGAAGGAATAAATGACAGATACTTACTTACACAAAAATATTTATAGTAGCAGCAAAAAAAAGCAATTGTCAATGATGTTGTTGTTCTGTACTATTCTCTTGACAAAAAAACAACAGAATAAAATCCAAGTGTAAAAAAACAAAAAAACAAAACAACTTCCATCTTGCTAGAAGACGAAGGACACTCAAAATCAATACAGAGCCCTTTTCTGTTATTTTTGGGGTTGAGTGGATCTGTGTATTGATATTTGATATTTATGGTTATTGATACATCAGTGTTACTAAGCTCCACGCAACGTCAGTCTGTTGTCCTGTTTACTCCATACACCCACAGGACTGCACCGACTTTACTGTCGTTTTTTTAGAAGTAAACTAGATACGCTGACGTACATGGGAACTAATGGAACTAAATGGAAGTTACTTTTAACATTTGTCTGTTGACATTAGGGCTGCTGCTAACAATTATTTGCATTATTGATTACTATATTTAAATATTCAATTTGTTGTTTGTTCTATAAAATGACCAAAAAGAATAGAAAATGCCCAAAGTGATGTCTTCAAATATCTTATTTTGAAAACCCAAAGATATTCCCTTTTCATCTTTATTTTTTCCTTTAAGATGGAAGAAGATGGTGACATGCCTAAAACTCTGGTGAAGCTGAGGCGGACCCCCTCTGACACCCCTCGACCGGCCTCCACCCCGCCTGTGATCGCAGCCTCCGCCATTCAAGACGAGGACGACGAAGAGAAGATCATTGCTGAGCTCGAGGTAGAGAACTGATTTACTACTTACACAAAGGTTTATATTGCTGTCTGTGCTGCTGATCTTTGCTGTGCTAACATGTCTCTGCCACATTCTTTCATACAACCACCACGGATGAAAGATATTTCAAAGAACGCCTGTAAAAGATTGTAATAAAAGGTACAGCACCCAGCCACAGGCCACCCCCACCCCTCCTTGCATCTTTGGGTCCTTGGGCAGAAAGGTAAATAAAAAAAAAAATGTCCCTCTCCAGCTGCCCCGCCTGCGGACTGTGCTTCTGCTGACTTCCCTTTGCCGTCCTTTTCCCCTTTTTTATTCTCTACTTTACTCCAGCCTTTATAAGTACTAACACTCACAGTGTCAACACCTCCAATCAGGGTGGATGTCCAACGCTTGTGAAAACGCTTTACAAAGTGCATTAACAGTTGGTTTAATCACAGAAAGCACAGAGAGATCGAGAGTGATCATTAGTTCGCGGTCAGGGTGTAAAGTGTCTCTGCCCGGTTGCATAAACTACCTTAAGGGCTTCATGTAGGAGCGTTGCATAAAGCCTCTTAGGTTGTCTCCCTGCCCAAGTGTTTAGACTAAGGCTTTCACGGTAGTTACCTTCATAATACAGCACGTGTGCGCTTCAGTTATCATGGGTATGCGTCACTCTACATCGTCATCCTGTAACGTGACTTGAAAGCATTATTGTCGGTGTCTAGTGGCTTTTCCCTGTCCTGAGAAATGCGTCTTGGTACCTCCTCTTCTTCAATCACCTTTTATTCCACCATTGTCTTATTTATGTTCCACAAATGATTTCACTTTTAGGAGACTGGTATGGGTCCCTTTTTAAAAGGAAAATGGTTAGTTAAGACCTTCTAGCAATGCCTAAGGGAATACTTAAGTGGTCGAGAGGCAAACATTTAGAGGTCAAAGTGTTTGATCATCATCCTAAGGAAATCCTTAATTTCTTTCCAAGGTATCCCTAGATTAAAATTTAAAGGCAACCTTAGCCTAAGTGGTTTTATGCAATCGGGCGCTCAACGCAATCAGTGTATCAATCTGAGAAACAAAAAAGTTTAATGAAAAGAATTAAACTTACCTAATACATTAAATGAATCTGTAAAATCAGTCGATATCAGCTAATTGCAGATATATAGGTATAAGCGTAGGAATCTGAATACAGAAATGCCGAACTGTGTTAGAGTTCCTTTTAGAAACATAATTTGTCCACCAGAGAGCGTAGACGAGATGATTGGTCCATTTTAAAATACCCGCTTTTCTATGTCACCATTCTTTCGAACAAAAAGCTCATTTATATTTTTGGTTTGCTAGGTGTTCCAGTGTCAGTCGTCCTGTAATGCATCAGGGATGTGTGCCACGATGTTAGTGGTGTTGTTGCCATCACCATGTTTCATAACGTAATATCGGTAAACTTGCACATTTTTATAATAGTTACTTTTTCATGCAAAACATTTGCCTAAAAATGACAAAAAAAAAAAAATAGAACAATGTATCTTCCGGTAACACGTATACAAATCCAAAAGAAAAGGTTTACTATAATATACTTTAAAATAACTACTCCAGAATAATTGATTGTTAACTGAAAAGGAGAGAAAAGAAAAAAAGCATATGAATATTTATCATATCCTTACATTACATTGGCCTGTATGGTTTCAGCTGTTGACGCTGTGCTGAACTTCTCTTTCTGACCTTGTTACCAGATCCTCTGCTGACTTTCTGCTTCCTGGGAGCTTTGCACATAATATAATCTTTGTTTGTGAAAATGAGCTCTTGTTTGATGGTCTCAGTTAGCTGGAGCTTCTTCAGCAGTGTAAACATGGAGCCTTGTAATTGATGGTGTGATGTGCAGTGAGTCATTGTTAGAGGCAGATCATGTATTTAGTTTTTCGCCTGGCAGTTTGTGAGCAGTGAGAGCACCTCCTGACAGCTCTAGTGACACATTTAGCTGAGCAAAGACTTTTCTTTTTTCTTGTTTTTGTTGGAATTATCGCACAACGGCGCTAAGCAGGTAGCTGTCAAAATAAAGGACGGGGAGGGAAGGTGAGGGAGGGGGTGTCAGGTTCAGACCTGCAGACAGATATGTTTCTCTGAAAGAATCTATTTTCTCTCATGCAGGTGTTTTAAATTCACATCCTGTTTTTATTCACTGAAGGCCACTGCAATGTTTAAAGTTCTTGCCAAAAGTGATTAATGTCAGCAGTATAAAACAAAGTCTATTGGTCATTAAAACAATATTTCCTATGGTAGAGCCTTTTTGTTCTCTGTGCATGTGCTGTTTACGAATTCATGAAAGGTTAAGAAGCACAACTGGACCCTTCTGGGAGCGTCTGTAACATTGCTTTACGTTGTTTATTTGCACAGTAAAAATATACATAGAAAATGTAAAATGTCAGAGCAAAATTCTAACGAATCAATCATACAATGGCCGCACTCTCCATAAGCCAAAGGCCTGAATGTATCTAAGCTCACCTCATATTCTAATCACATTATGAATCAAAAGAAAGTGAAAAAACAAACATCAACAAAGCATCTGTCTTCGTGTCCACATTGGATTTATCCAGATATTATAAAGTCCTCATTGTTTGTAATGAAGGCTATCACATTTTCCCATTTTCTTGGAAACATCTCACCTTATTCCTTTAGGAAAATTGCAGTTTTTTTCTATCACACATGTATATAAACATATATGTCCCTTACTACATCTGTCCATTGTTTAATATCGGGAGGTTCCTTTTTATGGCAGTTTTTTTTTGCTTTATTGCAGAATTTGACACAACTTCTTCTGGTTTCAATCCAAGATGCAATATTTCACTGTCCTTAGGACTCATAATCTTAAATTTTTGCAAAATATGTTAATGTTTTCACATGAGCAGAAGATATTTCTTCACTAGTTTTTTTCTTTTCTTTTTTCATTAAGCTCTGGGTGAAAGTTTACAAAATTAATTCCAGATTCTAGGTCTTCTATAAGACATTTTGAGTTTGTCATTTCAATTTGTTAAAAGGCCGAAGCTGATAACTTTTCCTTGTTTGGCAGTTGGACTAAATATGCCTTTTCTCTTTAATATATTAATTCAGCAAATAGTTTTTTATAAACACTTTGATGATGAAATCCTGGTCTCACATGTCTGCAAACAGATAAACATACATCCAAAAGGTGTCTCTGACTATCTCTCAGAATACTTTGCTTAAGAAATAAACAATTTAAAGGAGATTTAAAGGATTTTTTGGAGAGAGATGTTCAACTATTGCCATGTAGTGTAAATGTATGGTTGTTATAATGGTGTGAGAATGGTGGTTTTGTGCATCAGTCATTAATAAATACAGTAAGTCAAATTAAATGAATACCTGCGCTCTCTTGGCTCCTACAGAACAGCAGTAACTCTCCGGGGCCGACGAAGGGCCCCACCGTCGCAGCCAGGCTCAAACACCTTCAACAAGGCAGTCTGGAGAGGCCCAAAACCCGTAAGCAGAAAGAGGATTTCCCCAAAGTCCAGGGTCAGCAGCAGGTATTCCACTTCTAAAACCTCCACCTGATGCTTCGCCTGCCTCTGACACTTCAGAGGAACTCCTGGCCCCACCAGCAGACAATATGAGCTTACACAAAAAGCGGGGGGGAGTGGGGACTATCTACAGAAACTTTGATTTTGACCAGTTCTTGGTGTGTGTTTTGACATTTGAGTTACTGGATCTAACCTAGCTTGCTTAGAGATCGAGTTTTTGTCGTACGAGTATGTCGATGTTTTGATTTCCTGAGGAAGGTCTTGGTGGTGCTTGTGACTGATTAAACTAGCTTTATTATAATAGTCGGATCTATTCACGTACATGCTTTTCCTCCATAATAATCTTCAGTAATGCCACGGACTGATTTCATATCTAACAGTGACAGTATCTCACCATGATCCAGCCATGTCATCTCTCACTCTATTCTTCAGTCAGGACCACATGCTGCTCTCTAAATGTGCAGGTTAGCAGCTGCATAGTGTTCAGTGTGCTGGTGGTGTGGCTGGTGTTGAACAGCCAAGAGGCCAATCCATTAAGCTAGCTTACTCAGAATTGCCTTTTAACAGCTATAATGCTACGACTTATTATGCAAGATGACAAGAGTGAAGCACAAAGTGCAAGGTTACCTGTTATTCTGGAGGAGCTATTCAGTTTAATGTGTGCGATAAACACATTTATCAGAGGTAAAAGAGAAGAAGTGGAGAATTATAAAGGAAGACTAAGGCAGCAGAGAAAATACAAAACGCATATGGTTGCGAAATAGAATTTGAAGCATATAAGCAACTATATTCCCTGGTGATGAAATTAATACCACTGAATTAGAACATTGAAATGTTTTATATGGGGGGGGATCAAGAACTTCATGATTTTTCATACACACGTTGACAATGTGTAAAGCTCTTGTTAGTGCCAGAATCAAGTTATACTAGTTCAGTAGAAAGAACAACAACATACATTGCATAGCAACAACGAGGAAAAGAAACTCAAACATGAAGTGTGCTCACATTTATCTTATTGCAGGAAACATAAAACCTGTTCTCTGCAAAGGCAAAGCAAGGCCCCTGTCATTTCTAATTTCTTGGAAGAGCCTTTCAATGTACATCTGATTTTTTTCTTTATTTTTAGTTTAGTTATTTACTTCTCATTAGTATTCGGTCATCTGGTCAATAATGTTACACAACCCATCAGGTGCGCAGTTTAAAAAAACAGATTTTATTGAACTTTTAGGTGTTTTTATTGTTCTCAAATTCAGAAAGATAACTCAAGTGTCCAACACTACACTCAAGTGATCTAATTTAGTTGTTTCAGATCTAAAAATCCAAGTCGAGTGAAACAAATCAACAAATTCAAAATGAAAAGTTCAACCTTGAACCCCCAGCTGAGCTTGACTGTTTGATGACAGCTACTAAGACTAGGCAGTGGATGGTAGCGATCACACAGTACCAGGTTAAGCTGTCAATCATGTCACTCCAAATTGCAAAACATGAAATGAGCACATTCAAACCATATACAGTATATATATATAAATATGAATTCTTCAGTACTGGTTAATTTTCACAATGAGGAATTTAGTTTCTTATAAAGTTATTTTGGCGTTTCTCTGCTTCCAACCTCCTGTCCACACATACAGACTCACACTGGAGGTGCGACAGGTTGACATTCATTATGAATTTAATCTCGTAATAACAGGCTCTGGCCCTTAACTTATGACTGCGAAGTCGCCCAGCGGCGACATGTGGAAGTTGAAGAAAGGTTCAACTTTATGTAAATGTCCTCCTGGAGACAACTATGTAAAGTACTTCAAATTAAACAGGGGGAGGTGGGGGGGCTTCTCTTAATTCAGTATTATATAACTTGTACAAGCTACTGGGAAAGTAAATAAGAAAATGTTGCATGCGAACACATAGCTCAGGAAAAGAAAAATAGTGCCAAGAGGAGAAATAAACTGCCCAATCAGAGCAGAGTATGTAATATTACTCATTGCTCAATACGTGCACAAGCTTCAGGCTCATGAGAAGCGGGACGTGTGTGTGTGTGTGTGTGTGTGTGTGTGTGTGTGTGTGTGTGTGTGTGTGTGTGTGTGTGTGTGTGTGTGTGTGTGTGTGTGTGTGTGTGTGAACAGGAGGTTAAACTCAGTACTTGGCCTTTGAGATGTGAAGCGCCACTCGTCTTATCTGCTCCTGCAGACGCTCCCAGCTGTCCCCGACCTGCAGAGTGGAGCAGCCTTGACCCATCCTTGACCACGACACTCTTTAAAAAAAAAAAAAAAAAAAAAAAAAAAAAAGCTCTCAGAAAATACTGGGAAAGAGAAAATGATAACAGCCAGTCAGTGTCGGCCGGGGAGAGCCTTAACGGCTTCACACCAATCCATATTTTCGTCTCTGCATGTGGGGCAGTTTGAGTAATCTATTCTGATTAATTCATGAATTTACCACATTAAACATGCAGGACCTCTTTTAGAAGTTTATTTAGAGCCTATCTTTTCCAAACAACCCCTAGAAGCAGCTATTCCGCAGGAGCCCAGACGTGTTTAGAGACTCGACTTTCCTGTATCAGGTCATGACTTCTAAAGACGGTGACGGAGTTTACATGCACACTAATATTCTACTATTATTGTGAATATTGCAAAAGTTTGATACGGGTCATGTAAACAGCACATTGGCCTTATTCTGAATGTAGCATTTTACGATTAAGACATGTAGGATATGCCAATATCTTAGTATATACTGTATATAGTATAGTATAAATTGCTTTCACTGGCATTCTCTGGACATGTAAACGCACATTCAGAATATGTGTCTCAGTTGGGGTTTTTACCGCAGTTTGCAACACACTGTCTCTTTCCTGTTTTACGGCCAGCTCTCTGTGTTGTGCACAAACCAAGTAGAGCTGCATGCCCAAGAAAAAAGCCAATGTTTGTGGTTGGAAGGAGAAACACTTTTATTACGAAGGACTTGGATATCACTGCTGACCTTTTCAAGAAGGTTGTTAAAGGAAAGAAAGAGGGAGGCTGTGTTCTCACGGTCAAACAAGGTGGGAAACTTTAAAAAAAAAAAAAAATTCCTATTAATTGGAGTAGTCACGGCTGCATGTAAATGGGAATATTAGTGTAATATTTATTTCCATTAGTCATGTAAACAGCTTAGTAGGAATAAATGCAAAACCCTGAATATTTTGTGCATGTAAACGTGGTCAGTGCCGTAGCAGCAATTAGCACACGGCTGACCTCCACTTGACACGCTGATGCTATCTGGGCGAGCGCAGCACTTCCCTCCACACAGACCTCGAGGATTAGTATTCCGGGCCGGCTGTGTCTTGTGCTGGTCTGAATATCAACTTTTTTCCCGGCTCATTTCCCTTATTGCTTTTTAATAATGTATCACCCAAAGGGCCTGAAAGCAAACAGTCACATCTTGTTGTTTTTTGTTTTTTTGTTGTTGCATAAAGTCCATGTTTACATAGTCTGGAGTGAGCTCATGGCTCGAGATAATGTCTTCACACATGGTGTCAATACTGAACAGAAGCGCATCCTCAACGCAGTGTAAAATTCAAAATGATCTGCAGAACCTCTACTTTCACTTCCAGAGTGGTGTGAGTAAGTATTTGGTTCCTCATCAGTAGATTATAAGCGCGTCTCCATCACCTTAAACTGCACATACAGTGTTGTGGCTCAGGGGAAGCCTTGTGTGCAATAGTAAATGTAAAGAATCATGATACAGTAAAAGGCCGTACACATGGGGGACAACAAATGCTTTACCTATTCATTTGCAGCCATTTCACTCACTTTATTTAAAATAACCTTTTGTCTCCCCTTCCCTGTTGTGGGTGAAAGATGCAGTAAACATCACATGATGCCTGTTCTGAGATCAGCAGAAAAAGTGGTGCAGTGTGTGCACTTGCCTCCAGCAACTGAATGCATTTGGATTGTGAAATGTTTGTTAACCAGGGGCCATAACGCTACAACCTTCATCGATAAGAGCTGCCAAAACAATGTGACAAAATATCTTATCTTTTTTGCTGACCTGTGTAGGCATTTATGTTTTTGACTCAGTCGCAGCACACCTGCAGTTTATTTGTGACTTTGATGGAAAAGTTGCTGCTCTGCTGCAGTGAAAAGAGGCGTTGCACTTTATATAATCCCTTTTTTCAGGCCCGGGTGGTGCACCTGTCTGCTTCTCCTGTAGTTCCGGAAAGCGCTGAGAGAGACACAGATTCACCAGAGTCCCCCCGAGGCTCCGAGCAGCACCTTGTCACCGCGTACTGTTTTCTTTCATTGTTGAACTTAAGCCGTTGTCAAGCTTGGATTCTTCCTCCTTGTACAGCCTGTTTCAACATAGTTACAGACAAAATGAGCTTTCAGAGGACTTGAAAGGCTTTTTAAGTGTGTTTTATACAGCCAGCGTTTTCTCCAGGCATTACAGTCTGGTGTTTATCCTCAGCAGTCTGCAAAGAATCCATCTTCATCATAGCTGCCAAAACTGTGATTCTCCTTTTGATCTTGTCCCTTTCACACAAGCATTATCGCCCTGTGGATTTTACACTTTAGAGGATAATCCGGTTTAACTTGGATCTTATTTTTGTAGTTTTGGCTATCGCTTCAATCAGTTATCATATTATTGCACCAACCAAATTAGTTATTAAGAAACCAGACGGGTCAAAAAACAAGCAGTCAAACACATTTATTTAGAAGAGAAGCAGACGATGGAATATAAAAAGATGTCTGGTGGGAGGGTCTGAGGACAGAGGGGAGAGCTGCAGGATGATGGCTGTATTCTCAAATTCTGCCTTTTTTTTCTCTCTCCAGAAAACAACATACCCTGGGGCACCACTTCAGTTACAATATGCTAAAAGCTTATTATGGAATTTTTGCCCGATAACGTCAAAAATAAACTGCCTCCTACAGCTTTAATCTCCTTTTAGCTCTGATTTGGTCTTCAACAACTCCTGCTGCTAATAGTCCACTATGTGTATATAGCTCCGTTTCATTCATTTAAGTTTGACAAGGCATAGTGCAGGAGCATAAAGCACACTTAGTACACAGTCAATGTGTCAAACATAACAGTAGTCAACATCTTAGGTAAAGCGTGAAACCCTAAATATTAGGTGATTTAAGACGAGGCTGATGAGAGTTCTTCACGTTACACCTCGTCATCTGATCTGTTGTTGATATATAAATATTGATTAGTTTCGCTTTAATGATCCCTGGAACCGGATTTTACTCTGTATCTACCTCTCAAGGACAAACTAAAGATCCGATCCATGTGCACTGTTCAGCCGGCTCGGAGTCCTCACGTACTTGGCACTCTTTAGACATACTTTCCCTCTGTGGCATGTATTTCTCTACACGCCCAGAACAATAAACAGTCCGTCATTAATCTTCCTGAAAGTAACTTGTTTGTCCTCACAATCCTACTGCCTTCACTGAACAGTTGGATGGACAAATGGTCAGCAGCCATGAGCGGCCCACAGACGCGTAATCGCAGGGAAAATCACCGAGCCGTTGATTAGCTCTGGCAGCAGAGGGGGACCAGGGGACGTGCGGATTCTGCTTGTTTTTCCACCAGTTTTATTTATTCGCCCCATAAGGAGCCTGTGAGGCTGCTGCTGCTGCCACGTGGTGTTTAACGAAAGAACAGGTCAGATACAAGCAAACGTTTTCTTACCAACACCCTGGGGGCTCGGCTAATACAGAGCTAAGGTCAGAGAAACTCACACTTCCTCTTCCTCAAACTCCTTTCCTCTCCTTTCCTGTTCTCTCCTTTACATGTGTGATTTTGTTGTTTCCTTTCCTTGCCACCTCTATTTGTTTTCCCCTCCTCGGCTACCTCCAATTATTCTACTTGTCTCCTTTCCTTGTTTCGCTTATCTCTTGTTTCCTCCCCTCTCTTATCCTTATCTCATCTCCTTGTTTCATCTCCTCTGCTTGTTTCCTCTCCACATCTCCTCTCCTTTTCTACCCCTGCTCTCCTTCT
>CALSBV010011050.1:3337989-3359552 GCA_943590825.1 Bovichtus diacanthus | reverse complement strand
GAGAGACAGAGAGAGAGAGAGAGACAGAGGGAGAGACAGAGAGAGAGGGAGACAGAGGGAGAGAGGGAGAGAGAGAGAGACAGAGAGAGAGGGAGGGAGAGAGACAAGGACAAATACAAGTGAGCTAAGCCTTAAAAGAAAGAAAAGACAAAGCTGAGTTTCCTAGAAGAATAAACAGGAAGTGTTAGTGATGCATCAAGGTTTAGCCAGGAATAAGTATTTACCTTAGAAAAAGGACACTTTACTATAAGGGTTCACTTTAAAGGAGAAATTCAACATACTGGGACAAAAGCATATTTATGTTCTTTCCGAGGTGATCGATAACATGTCTGTCCATTTCATTTAGGGTGTCAGGATGTTAGCCTAGCTTAGCACAAACACATAGCCAGCCTTTATAGTGTTTCTGTAGGCCAACCCTGAGGTTAGCACTTTGTCCCCTCGACATACAGCCTGAGGTAAAAGTGGCAAGATAATCGTCACATATTAACAGCACTTTTATGATTTTTGAAGCGCAAATGCAATCACCCGATGTGAAAAGCTAACGTTAGGCTATAAACAAACTACACCACGTCACCTACACTAAGCTTCCAACTTTTGAATTCACACTCTTCTACAAACGCCTTTCCTCTTATCGTAACCTGATCGAGCCGTGACGCCGACGTGTGTTCGGCGAGATGATGTTTAATGTCCCGACAACCTCTGAAGTCTCATTCTTCAAGAGACACGTAAAATGCTGACTCATTTCCGGGTTTTAGGACACATTTCCTGCAGCACTCTATACATCTACCCAAAAAGCTAATTGAATAACATGTTTCATCTTAAAAGAAGTTTAGGGGAGATGCATGTCGTCTTTCTATTTCTGTTTGGGTTCAGTTTAAACAACGATATGTATGCATGTATTTCTTCACTTTAATCAAACAGGCTAACTGTTGCACCCGCCGCCACTCTCTATGCTAAGCTAGGCTAACCCCGTCCTGACTCCAGCTCCTCCAGTCTTCTCATCTCACTCTCTAATAAAGCGTATTTCTCAAAATGTTGAAGTATTCCTTTGAGTCAGAGGACCAGAGGGATGTAGATAACACTGTGTGCAGTGCAGTTCTGGAGCAACAGACAGTGTGTGTGTGTGTGTGTGTGTGTACCTGTGATGATGTCCTCGATGGCTCCGTCCTTCCCCTCCCGCACCAGAGGAGACACCTGCCTCTTCTTCAGCTCCGCTATCAGATCCATCTGCGGCAGTTTGGAAGTCACACAGACCTGAAACATCAAACGTGTGGATGTCAGAATCTTTACTTTCCTCTTCACAGCGCTGAACTCTGCTGTCTGACAGCTTGGGTCTTGTTTTGAATTGTATTCATATGACATTTTCCTTCACAATCTGAGCAGCGTAGTTTATCTCTATATTACCAGATTCATCATATTGTGCTCATTTCTACATACTCTAAAAGTTCACCAAATTGTTTGATTCCTATTTCACTTCCAACTGTTTTAGTGGACTGATTTTATTTTCATTTCTTTGTTTATTTTTAGGTTTTATTATTTGACTAATTTGGCTTTTTAGTATTTTTACCAAAATAGGATTTTCTTTTTCTTTCTTTTTTTTACTCGGCTATATTGTAAATAAGGTCTCTACCTCACATTTGTTCCGAGTTAAAAACAAAGGTTGAATGAATATTTAGAACAGGGAGTGTAAGTGCAGAGCAGCTCAGTCAGGTGAGGTTTTCATTTCCATTTGTCTTTGATTTGGATTAAAAAGTAGACGCTTTCTCTCTTTTTTTTAATGTTTGCTTTTTTGATTGGGAAGCACCCACAACTCCTAATTGTAGCCTGTCTCTTTTATTTATTACATTCTTTATTATTACCAGTATATAAGTACTTGTATTTACATGAGTCAGAACAAATAATAACAGTATTGCCATTTGAACCTGGTTTATGTTGCTTTCCCCTACAGACCTGGGTTGTAACACAAGTAAATGGTAAAATGATTACCCAAATTGTTTATTGTAAACACCACTTTCTGCTTTTATCTTTAATATTATATAAATGTCCGTTTGTTGACAGCTTGGTGCAAGTAACTAGTACAGTATTATTATAACTGATAGAGACTGTGGACAAAACTTGCAATAAACAGGAATATATTTAAATATGGAGTAGTTGGTGTCAGGTGTGGCTTTTGAGAGAATTATAGCTTACTTATTTAATTTTCCTGCGCAGATTTAGTCAGCAAGTCTATGAATGCACTTCATTTGGAGAGGAAACTAAAGTTACCTTATTCCCCACGACTTCAGGTTTAGGTGGAGTTGATGGAGCTTCACAGTTCAGCACGTGTTGTTTCTTCCTCTGCTCGTTCTCCTGCTCCGCTTGCTGTCAGAGAAGAAGAATATTAATGGTATCTACTTATCTACATCTAAAGGTCAAGCCAAAAAACGTGACCGTAGCTCACTGATTGGGCTGCAAGTTTACAGTAATGGCTGTTTTATCAGTGAAGCGGCTCTCTGCACTGGTTCAGTCGTGCCAGGGATCAATACGATGAGCGTTATCTGACCTTGTATGCTTTGATGAACCTGACAAAAACAGGGAAGAACATGGAGGGCGGAGTGGTTTTAGAGTTCTCTCCAAAGTACTCCACAGCGGAGTCATACACATCCTGAAAGACAGAGGAACAATATAAATAATCTTTAGCTTCAATTCAGCTCAAATTAAACACATGTGAATACTAGAAATAAGTGGCAATAGTACGGAAGCCCTGAGAGGCAAGTGAGAAGAAATAATCCAATTTCTAAGTCTGATCTACATTGTTTTCTTTCCTGTGTTTCTGACTTAAGAAGCAGGTGAAAAAACGTTTCTAAGTTCCTTAGTTATTTATTTTTCCTCTGTGAAACAGGTGGGCGGGAATGTTTTGGCAGTTGAAAACCTTTTTTTGTCAGTTCTAAATAATAAAGGCATTCATATTTAGTTTTGTTCCCAGGTGAATTTGAATGACTCATGAAGTAACATCAATGGCAGTAATGTTATATAACTTGCTAACATGCAATGTATCGGTGTTTAGAGAGCACGGAGAAAGGAACACATGAACATGGGGAAGTACTTCAGCCTCTTGTGGACAAAAAAAATTATCCTGACAACAAAAATTGATCTTTTTTTTTTACCCCTGTTTTCACAGGGGTAGAACAAAAAGCCATTTTCTTCAATCATAAACACAGTTGATCAAACTTAGAAAATGCAAAAAAGATTTCTATTTTGCCTCTCAGGGCTTCCGTAGGTTTGTGTTCTAGGAAGTGCAAACACGTCCTGGTGTGTAAACTAAGAAAACTAAAATGTGATTATGGTTTGTTTTGGGGAAATGAAAGCGGACCTGGGCAGTTTTTCCATCAGCTATAAGCGAGTGGAGCAGCTCAGTGTTGCTGCTGAGAAACGTCTGCAGCACACGATTGTCTTTTTCCACAGAGAACTCCCTCCTGGTGGCCTCCATGCCTCGCTCCAGGGCTCGTACATCCTGCAGGATGCTGTCAAGAGAAACTACCGGAGACACGAGAGTGACTTCAGAGTCATTTAAAAGGTAAGTTCAATTCAACATACTTATCAGCGCTGATAGCACAGTAATTAGATTATATGGTATTAATGCTGACGTAGGGGTCACACTGTGGTGTCAGGGTGAAAGGAAAGATAACCTGCACAGAGGAAAAAATATGAATAAAACCATCTTCTTACTGTCATAACTCCTCATTAATATTTGACATTTAACACACGCATATTTGCACAGGTGGGATTTAGTGTCTCAGTGTGTTTGGATTTACAACTTGATCCATTCAGTTTCAATAGATAGTTTATAATAATATTTTGTTCAAAATCATCGAAAAGGAAAGGAATATATTTGTTATATTTGTATAATATAATATGTAATATCACCGTCATTTTACTGTAAAAAAAGAACATTGTTTTGACGACTATAGTGTTTGTTTCCACAGCAGTTTTTAAGATGCAACTACACTTATTTACTACAGTATCTAAGGCCTCTACATGACAGAAATGAGATCACTTTCTTTGGCTAACTACAGAAAACACAATGAAAATCTGTACATATATATACGTATATATAGTATGTATATCCAGTTAAAATGGAAGGTATCCTGTAGAGCTGGCAAAACAAAGTAATTATAATATTTTAGTTTGCCTTATTTTAAGATTCAATTTATCTAAACAATTAATAAAAAATATAGGATATCATTTGCTTCACAATACTGGTGTCACAGAATGCACACACCATGATTACCACCATGTTTTGCTTTTGGTATTTTGCAATAGAGTCTTGCCTCATGAATTTGTAATTCTTTGGTACTATAACAACTTTGCTTTGATTTATTTTAGTCAAATCTGTCCCATATTGCCTTAAAAGGATAAGTGTGATTTGTGAGACTAAAGAGGAGCGGACAACATGACTCCTACTACAATCTACACTGCTGCCCCTCAGCACCACTGGTCATGTGCTCACCCAGCGCTGCTTTGTCCAGGAAGTGCAGCTCCGTGTAGTAGGACTGGACCTCCGGGTATTTCTCCCGGATGATGCTGACGATGAAGTGCAGCAATGTCTGCCTCCGGTCTGTAGATTTGGTGTCTAACAGCTTGGGATAGAGAGCAGAAAACAATCATTGTCAGTTGTTTAAAAGATTCTTAGATTACTTCTAGAATATCTAAATACTAGAGGACATTTGTGTATTATTTTAAGGAAAATACTCGAGTTTAACGGACTTTATACTCACCAAATCTAAACTCTGCAGCCGGAAGCCGTACGCTGCATCTCGCTTGCTGCTGTTCATGTAGTTTCCAAACGCTAAGATGATCTTTACATCAGAAGCACAGAAAGAAACAATGGTGTCGAAAAATGACGAGTAACCAGTGGAAGAATTGTTGCACAGCCCAGTGAAAGGCACCAGAATACTGTTGAAGTGGTGCAACAACACTCGTCAGAAAAGAACCAAACTTCCTACATTAAACATCATATTTAAAATCTTTCCTGTCCTAAACTACAAGGGATATAAAAAGAGTCCATTCCTAAAACACAAGTCACTAGAAATTTTACAAAATTTTAGCTTTTATAGGTCCAGTGTTTCATCGCTGGTAAAATAATACTTATATATAAAATGTTTGATATTCATTTATTTCAAACCAAGTTATAAAATAAGAGAATGAATGCAGGGACTTGAAATTGACTATAATACAGAGTTATTTTTTCTCCATTCATATCCCTGGTATTAGAGTTATTCAGCTTCAAGCCAGTCAGAATATAAAACTATAAAACATAAGTTGTACATCAACAATGAATACAATAACTGTTCTTACCTCAAGGATTTTCTTCAGTTTGCTGGAAGATTTGATGGACATGGAGGCGGCGATGATGGCATTCAGTTGCTGCCAGAAAGAGTTGACATTTTTGAGATTATTATTTGTTTGTCAGCCAAATATAAAAAGACAGATCCAAAATGTATTCAAACCAGCAGTTTTAAGTGCCAAGTTTAATTTACATAAAGAATCTGTGCCAAAACAACACTTTTCATTACTGCAAATTCTTAAAGATATATTTCAGTTTTTGTAGTATTTGGTAGTGTTGTTTACCAAAATCCCTAATTATCCCTAATCCTCTTCTTGAAATGTTTTAAACCTTACTTTTTGATTGATTTTCTTTTCTTTTTGTTGCTGTGTGTTTGTGACATTTGTTTTTGCTTTTGTTTCCATTGAAGGCTACTATTGTTTATTGTTTCATATGTTGAATCCTTTCAATTATTTTCTGATCTTTTTACTTGACTTGTTTTGCCTTTTCTTGCTTTATTGATACCATGTGACTTTAAATTGTTGTTTTTGTGTGGACCCTAGGAAGACCAGCAAGCACTTTGTGTAAGCTAATACATAAAGAATAAATGAATACATAAATATTTAGTCCTTTGCCATATAAAATTATTTTCTGAGGGACTAGATTCCTCCTACCTCCCTTCAGTCTCTTATCTGAAATACAGATTATGTCACTGGACCACCCTCCCGTGAACTCACCGGCTGTATTAGCTGAACACTCTCGGGGAAATTGCCCATGAAGGTGAGAGTGCTGATACGCTGGGAAAGCCGCGGGATCTTGCTGAAGCGGACCATAAAGCGGTCCTCCTCGCTGAGCTCGTCCAGGGGCCTGCCCTCACACTCGTAATTGTGGATGAGTTTCATTTCGTACTCTGTGGGGATGAAACGCTCCAGGAGCTCGAGGAAGTCCAGGCTCAGAGCTCTCTGGTTGTACCTGTGGGGACGGCAGTGATGTGGCTTATTTGTGAAGGATAATGAAACCCAAGGAAATATCATCCAATGCAATAGATGATGCTGTTTTATACTCATATTAAATATATATTAAATATATAATATATAATATATATATTAAATATATTAAAGGCATAATATGTAACAAAAATGACTAGACCTATGTTATACATTTTGCTGAGTTGTGTACTATCACACATTTTCCAACAATTTTCAAACCCAGAGAAATTTGTAATTCTAATCAAGGTAACGGTCCGAACAGCGTCAGAGAAACACTGATTTTTACGTGAAACTGCTTTATTCAGTGTTTTTACTGATATTAATCAGCGGGTCCGTTTGTTTTAGTGAGGAGGAGATGCTAAGCGCTAATGATTTCGGTACATACGTCTCTATTGCACAGCAGATATCAGATGCAGCCATTCCCTCCTTGCGCAGGGTGATAGCCAGGTTTTTGGCCCTGTTGGGCTCCATTAGAGAGACTTTACTGGGGGTCTTGTGGGCCAGTTTCATCTTGAGGGTCCCAAGCTCGACAGGGGTGGACTGGGCCTTCGTCTTGAACTGCTCCTCAAAAGTCGCCATGTTAAGCTCCTGAAAAAGATTATGTTGAGGAAATAGAGAGAAAAAATATGCGGAGATGAACTTTAAACTGATGAATGTGGTTCATTTTGTTTGGGTTAGAGCAATAAGATATCACAGCAGATGTTTTGGTTTGTTTGTTTCACCTGTGTTTCTCCTGCTACGAAAAGTCAGAATATCTACTGTGCATGACTTACATTGGAGAAATTAAAGTTTGTGATCAAAGAGACATTCAGACACTGGATAAACAAAGAACAAAGTGAAATAAAAGACTGTTATAATGAAGATATTCTGACTTCCTTTAGAACCCTCATTTTACACCATTGAACAAAAAACTGTTACTTCACCAGCAGGCGTGAAGCTGAGATGTTTTACTTGTCCGAAACTAACTTGTCCGAAACGGAAAATGTAGCAAGGTTCCAGAACCTCCACTGTCCCGAAGTCAGTGTAAAACCTCAAGAACGTTATCCTTTTACTTTGATCCATCTATAGTGGTTAGTGGTGATTCAAATGATTAATAAAAATTAAAAATAAATGATTGTATTTTTATTTGTATATTTAATTTGATGAAAATAATTCTTCAAATTTTAGGAAGTTAAAAAGGTCATAATTCCCTCTCATTTCTATTTTATATTGCTCTGAAAACATCTTCTTCCAACAACTATATTTATTCAAGTTTCTCTCAAAAAATTACAGGAATACATTTGAGCACATCGCCTTCGGCCAATACAATTTTTTACTGAACAGACCCCGAACGCATCATTATGCAAGGGAATGGCACCTGCGGTAACGTTAGCTGTTAGCCCCGTTATCTGCCTACCGGCTGCTAACAGCTAACGTTAACTAGATATTAATAACTAGCTGGTAATAGCTCGCTGAACGTGAGTCTGTGCAGCGGCTCACTCTTTCTTTGGAAGCAAACCATTAAATTAGGAAAATGTAATATTTAAACAATGAACAGTTTGATAAAGATCACATTTATTTTCCTCTTGACGGCACACAGAGCTTACTTGCCCCAGGGAAGCGTTAATGTCGAGCCCTCAAATGTCTGGCTTTAGAAACACTGTTTAAGGTTGTTGTGTTAGTAGCAATCAAGGATTTCTTTAAGCTTCTTTTTTAATTTAATAACAAACCAGGTTGTGGAAATGCATATGATATATATCAAGGTTGCATTCACACAGAAAATATTGTATGATCTGTAAAGGGAGGGGAGTTTGTTGTGGAGCTATGAACAAAAACCAATAAAACTATAAATACATTGAGAGAATGACTTGACTGTTGGAAACTAAATGGACGTACAAGACGTTGTACAGTATGTAGTGGGGCCATAACAAACCTCTAAGACGTGCTCATCGTCCAGCTCGTTGAAGATGGTTCCTGCCACCTGGTTGGATTTGAGGGCCTGCCAGTTCAACAGCGGCATGCGGTATTTGGTTTGAATAGGCTTCTTCTTTTTACAACCTGGAAGGAAGAATGAAATTGTCAAACATCAAAACATCAATTTATTTTAATCAAATTTAGAGGTCCACAGTTCACGGAATTCACTGAATATGACACTGAGCGAAGCTTGAACCTTATGACAAGATGCTTCTGGCGGTTGTACATATCGACTTATTCTACATTTTCTACTATTTATGTCTGCTTGTGTGTTTTGCTTATATGAATATTAGGTGTTCTATGTGTTGTTTTGTTTTGTCTTCAATGAGTAATAATGTCATTTCTTTATATAATAATGTTTTTTTCCTTATATTTGTATGTATTTTGAATCTTCCTTACTGTGCAAATGAACTAAACTAAACAAAAAAAAGTTTAATCTTTAAAAAAAATTGAAAATCATTTAAAAAGCAAAAAGTAAATTTTTCTACAAAATAATTTTTGAGACTTTTCTTTAATCTTTGTTTTTTTCTTGTAGATATTGTATAGTTTTAACCTCTTCTGGCATTTGCAAAACTTTGCATTAACGGGTCTCAAACTAAAATGTTTGTGTGTCACTGTTTAGGATAGTTGACATTCAATTATTTTCAGGGGACAAAAGTACACCTAAACCTGACTTCACAGGTGGTTAAAATAATGTGACCGAATGTAGGTCGCCTAAAAGTAACCAAAGATTCCTGCTCGCTCTTCTCTAGAACCCCCGTCCTACATAGTGGACTCACCTGAGCTCCCATCCCCTGATGGCTGGGTCGTACCGCCGCCAAGAGGCAGCAGAGGTGGTGGAGCCAGTGGTGGTGGTGGAGGAGGTGGAGGAGGAGGAGGTGGAGTGCCAGTTGAGCCTGGAGGAGGAGGAGGAGGAAGAGGAGGAGCTGGCACTGCCGACACTGCCGAATTCTCAGAGAGGGGAGGCTGAGGGTCTGAGGAGGGGGGAGAGGACTCGTCGTCTTTACCTGAATCTGCTTCTTCTTTAGCTGTCAGGGGAACAACAAACTGTTACTGTTTACCGCTCGTCTCTGTACATTTATGAAGGGGATTAATAAAATCTCAAGATAATGCTTTATCGGTCCGAAATAATTTTTGAAAGAAGTACATAATTTGGTACGTCCACTCACGTCTTTGCATCAACATCATATGCAATTGCACAAGCTGCAGTAGAGAAGAGGCCGCATGACTTAAACGTGTGGTTAATAAATACAATCTCCACTGCTTGCTGAGAAATTAGACACTGAATGAGCCTATGTGGCCATTTCAGCTTTAAACTAATTTCATACATCATGCTAATCTTATTTTTTAATTGATAATGTTCACAAAAGGTTGTGTAAGCAGTAATATTAACTGTAGATCAAGGCCCACCAAAATCTTTATAATGTATTATCAAATCTGGTCCGCAAATACGTTTTTTCCCCCAATTTTGATTTTTAAGGCTGCAAAATCAGAACATAATAATTCATTTTTATTTCAGCAAGCTGAGCAGTGGCCCTCAGCTACTTAGAGTGTGAAGCCTCAGCTGTAGATGTTTATAAATACAGGAGGTCTGTAACACTTGTTATTTCAGTCTGGAGGTGTGACGAGATCAACAGCTCTGACCTTTCTGTATCACGTGCTGGATGACGGGGACCACCTGGACGTCCAGGTGTCCGGAAGAGGAGCGCTTCATTCGGACCAGCCCCTGCTCCACCAGAGCCTGGACTTTGACCTCCAGCTCCTTCAGGGCCTGGGTGGATCGATCCTTGTCTCGCTCTCTCTCTCTCTCCCTCTCACGCTCGAGCTCTCTCTCTCGTTCTCGCTGCTGCAGGAGAGTCACTTGGGAGCAGGACTCACGTAGACTCTCCTACAAAACACAATACGATAACACACAATCGGGAAACAGTAGTGGTTCTATGTGTAGGAACTACAAAATCACAGTAAAGTGGCCAAAAGTAACAATAAACATCACCAGAATTATATGTTCTCAATCAAATTGTCTGATGTATAGTGTCGTAAAACACGATTGGTGTAGCAAACGGGCAATTACATGGTAAGAGAAAAACTATATCTTGGGTTTTATTACTGCATATGCACCAAAAACCCTCGCCAATAAGTTGGGGCAGCCTGTAAGTAGCCTGAGAGACAAAACTTGGGGCAAGAAAAGCCATAAGAGCACTAATTGCTGCTGTTAAGCCTTGAGTGCACTTAATGAAGCCACTGTGATGAGTGTATCATCACCAGTGGGGGAACGTAACTAAATACTGCACTTAGGTATCATTTTGAGGTATTTTAATTTTATGCTACTTTATAATTCAACTTCTCTACATTTCAGAGGTAAATATAATGTAATTTTTACTTCACTACATTATTTGATAACTTAATTTACTTTACAGATTCAGATTATTAATACAAAATATAAATTGACTAATAAAGTAGGATTAAGCTGCCCAGAAGTCAATTAATTAAAACAAATCAGCGCCACATTTACCAGCAGCAACATTAAAGTGATGAACACATTCATGCATCAATCATTATAATCCAAAAATGTGAAATATATTATTCTGAAGTGAGCCATTCTGCAAAATGAGTACTTTTACTTTTTTATACTTCAAAGCATATTTTGATTCTAATACTTTTTTACTTTTACTTGATTAATATTTGGAATGCAGGATTTTTACTTGTAGTATTAATACTTTTACCTAAGTAAAATATGTGAGTACTTCTTCCACCACTGAAGTGTGGTCAGGCTGTAAGCTGTGATGGATGTTTATTTTCATTTTATTAAACTGTTCACCTTAATTTCTCGTGACTTACTTTAGTTTTGTTTCAGTCTAAACACTTGAGCTATTTTTATCGATCAATGTTCCGAGACTTCTGCAATTACTTTGCTGCGTACAATATCATACGGACACAACCGACGCGAAAATAAAACCAGAGTTGTACTTTTCCTTTGAGAAAAATAAAACATAAAAAAGAGAATGGTGTACTCTACCTTTAGGAGCTCCACTTCTTTTGTGGTCTGAATGAGCTTCTTCTCCATTTCTGACACTTTCTCCATGGCCTCCCTCTCACTCTCCTGAAGCCTGGAGCTCAACTGTGACATCAAGAGTTTATGAGAAAAGAAGTCTACACATTGTGATTACCTTCACACATGCTGTGTACATCTGCACGTGTGTGTGTGTGTGTGTGTGTGTGCGGTGTGCTTACCTGCGTGTTGTGCTCCTGCAGCTCCTCCATGTGTTCCAGCAGAGCGTTCTTGGTCTCTGCATCCTCGAGCAGCGCTCCCACATCAAATACATTGTCCAGATAGGCCTGAATCTGCACCAGCAGCCTGTCACTCTCTGTGAACTTCAACTTCTGCACAAACACAGGGTATTTAATCAACAAGTTACAAACAGACAAACATTATTGTTATCCAACAATGGATTCTTCTGAGTCTTAACTGCATGATAAATGAAACGTCCCCATTTCAAGGTTCTAGTTTAAGGGACGAACGTCAAACTTGCCTCAAGGTAGTCGTCCAGCCCGTGACGAGTGAACTCATACTGGAGGTGGACCCTGAAGTTCATGTTTTCTACTGAGTGGACCACAATGTTGATAAACTGCATACAAGCCACCTGGTGGGCAGAAAGAGGAAATACTGGGTTTATTTTTACATGCAGTAGCCTGGACACCTTTATCTACAGAGAGAAACTTTTTTTTTGGAATGTGCAACTAAAGGTGTGATTATTATGTTTGATAATGATTATACAAGTCAGGTCAGGGTGAGTATATAAACATCCAAAGTAGTACCTACTGCCTGGTAAAGACCAGCAGGATTACAGGAATAACTACTGTCTCTATTTTCATGAAACTTGTCTACATTTTCGAGTAGGTCCAAGTCATAGGCTGTTTGACTTTCATTAACATTACGAAATGGATCGGATTGGATTTTTGCTGCATTGATGTGGTGTTGGAATAATCAGAAAAACACGTCCCCGACTGGGAAAATCCACCTGAATGCCTCCTCAAGCAGGAACAACTCAGAAACAGCTGTGTGTTGATCAAACACTTGGAGCAATAAAATAAAACACATCTTTTTTGTAGCGTCCATATTGTTTCCACATTGGGCCTTAACGCTCATGAACACACCAAAGTCGGAAGAACAACTTCCCAACTCTGGAAATGGGACCATCCGAGGAGCATTGGCCTTGGCGGAGGTCGGCGCTCTGCGAGTGCCATTCTGCTTTTGTCATGTTTTTCTTGTGTAGCATAAATGGACTACAGCTGCATTTTGTTGTGCAACACTATGTTGCAGAATGACAATTAATGATCCTTGAATGTAGGGCTGCAAAGATTGATCCATTGACAAAAACGTAAATCAACAAATATTTTGATAATCGATTTATCATTTTCATCATTTATCAAGCAAAAATACCAAATATGTGATGGTTTCAGTTTCCTAAATGTGAGAATTTGCTTCTTTTCGTTTTTTTACACAAACATTATTGTAAACTGAATATCTTTGATTTTCAACTTTTTATAGACCCAGAAATTGATTTGAGAAATGAATTATGAATATAAAAAAATTACACGATAGTTGCATTATTATTCTGCATTTATATGATTGACAGCATTCATGTGTTCACACTGGGCTGAACCATTAAATGCACCAACATTAAAAGCTCTTCAGCTGAGTTCTGTCATACTCTCTGCTCATTTAAAATGACTGCACACAATCTGTTTTAATTAAAAGGCAGACTGCCATTTGTTAATGGCTGTGTCTAAGAGCTTTATATGATAGCAACTAATTACTGCTGTTCTTTCTTTTGCTTGAGGCAGAATTGAAATGATACTGAAATTTTAACAGCACAACTTCTTTCAAAAAAGAATCAAACGTAGGTGTATAATCTGGAAATGTCCATGTACAACTCAGAATTTCCATTTTTTTTACATAGCAATATAAATAAATAAAATGGACATAACATTGATCTTCTATAGCTCTATTATTTTTAAAAGAATACTCTGCCAAATGATCATTGCACTACTATAACACTGTGGAAAGTTTTTAAAAAAAAGTATCAACATCGATGCAGCAGAATCAGATAGATCCTCTTTTTTATTCACATAATCTTCTTCGGTTGTCTGAACCTGGTGCCTACATTACCCACAAAGCAATTTAACCAGTATGGTCAGTTTTTCATTTTCAAACTTGTAGTCTTCAGACCCAACACACTGACTTAAGTGACATCACTTGAAGACATTTATCAGACTTACATATTAGATAAATAGGTTTTGAACTTTCAATTCGTTTTATTTTATTTTAGACTTTTCAATTTTGTTTCATTAAAGGTTCAATATGTAAGATAAGGTAAGGCTTGTAAATATTACAACCATGTTCCGTGTCTGTTTTATAGTTTTATTTGTTTATTGGATTCACCCCCGCACCGTCTCTCTCCGTCCTCACAGCTGCCAGGAGGCTGTTTCTCTGAGTGTGTATCTGTCGGCAGCCCCGGGAAGCGGCGTAGCTTCAGTTAGCAGTTAGCTGGAGTTCAGCCACAGCAGCGGGGAGCTGCAGACTCCCTGTTGCTGCCGTCACACAGGTCCAGCAGCCCGCTGTGACTGCAGGGCTGGGGCTCCGTCTGACGGAGACGTCTGCTGAGTGCCGGCTCGGCCGACCTCTCTCCCCCCGCGGCGGGGGAAACTCTGCTGCGCCGCCACGGGGAAGACGAGACGAATATGCGGTCGTTTTCTAGTTTCTGCCACTTTGGATTTAGTCCAATAACCAAACTAACACAACGTTACTCGGACTACAGCCCCGGTTAACATCAGTGCTCAGTAAACACAGATGATCACATGAAGATTATAACACAGCAGAGTTTTCTGACCGGAGATCAGAGTTTCAGCAGTTTGGTTGAATGTCGGTATTATTGCCCTGCAGAGTGACTGACAGGCATCACACAGGAGTAAATGCAATACTTAACATAAAGAATAGATGAGATTACAATAAATATGCCACACTACTACAACTAAAATATGAACATTAGAGATCGTATGGACCCAGTTTAGAGGTGAAAGACTGAGCACTATTTCTGTGGAGCAGGTGGCTCAGAATGACACATTGAACCTTTAAAGTAATCATTTGTTTTCAGAGTTTGTTTGCTAGTTTTCGCTTCATTTCAGTTTTTCAGAAAGGTTTAGTTTTAGTTTTTATATATTTTGTTTCCGTTAGGGCCAGGTATAATGTCTCATGAGTATGAAGCTACATACACATACAGAATACATGGTTGGAGAACTGTGTAGGAATGACAATGATGTTTAAATCTTTGGATGTGTACACTTTCACTACCACACTCCCCAGTTGGTTAACATTAGACCTGAGCTGAAGGGCTTGGTTAATTGGCATTTGATATAACTACGATATTTAAATCATGTTCTTGTTATTTCATTTCTATAAGACCTGACTGCATGTGTTAAACAAAAGGGATTAACTGTGAAGCAATTGCAGAACAGCGCCATCTGCTAAGATCAAGTTGTTCAATTTGTGTGGTTTAATGTCACGAGAGTTGACGGAAATTCCTGCAGTCGTGACACATTATTAGCCACAAAACTGAAGTGAATTCTCCTTTTTTTTCTTTTCTTTTTTTCTTTTTTCAACCAGGCACTATCGTTTCGATTAAGTTTCACTCAAAGGATATAGTTTTTATATACGGTAGTTTTAGGTCTACGACAATATTTCTCACAACTAACTGCGATTTGTAAAATCGGTGGAGTTCGCCTTTACTAAAATAAGATTTTACTGGTGATTAGCATCAGATGACCAGCACGAGTATCAATTAAACTCCTCTCTTTGCACATACTATCACCACACATGAAATCACATGCAGTCGTACTGATGGTCGACTGAGAGATTCTGATTGCTTTCAGCTTTACCATGAAGTCGATGTTGCTGTCCTCATGGCGGAAATACTCCATGAGCTTCTCAAACCGACTTTTCTCTCCACACACCTGAAAAACAGCAAAAGGAGTGAGAATCAACACCAGCTCACTGCAGAAGATGATTAATATTCTTTTCGTTGTGATTTGCTTTAATTGTTGATTCGTAATATCTGGGTGAAGTCCTTTGAGACGTGCTTCTGATGATGGATTAGATAAATAAAACTTGTATTATGCCTCCTCCATATGTACACACATGGGGGCAGTATGCTCACAATAACAAGTGCAAAACAATATTACAGTAATTCTGTCTGTCTGTCTGTCTATCCATCCATCTATCCGTCTGTCTGCCTGCCTGTCTGTCTGCCTGTCTGTCTGTCTGTGTATCTGCCTGCCTGTCTGCCTGCCTGCCTGACTGCCTGCTTGACTGCCTGCCTCTCTATGTGAATCATCTGTATATCAGCAAACATGCAATCTAATTAAGCCGTGCTGTATTTAGAGAGAAGGATAATTTGGCTTTTGTTTGTTGGGAATCTGCAGTTGTGAATGTCGTTTCAGGTTCAGGCCAGTTCAGGGAAAAACTGAAATAATGGCAATAATGAAAATAAAAAAAGTGCTGCATTGCATTTGCATTGTTGCAGGATAATTGCTCTGTTACACACAGTCGAGTGTGCTCTTCCTTCTGCAGTAAAACCGTCACACGAACAAGGCTTCAGTATGTGTTTGAGAAAGACACAAAAATGTGGCCAAATTATAATTGTGCTTCCTTAACTAACAGCTCAGCAGATTCCCTGTCTCGTCCCATTAGACGTAGTCTCTCCGTGTTTGCGATCTTCTACTCTGCCTCCCCCTTTTTTGCCCACTCATGTCCGCTAAATAATGCAGCATGCCAACCTGACAGCCTGCACAACCCAAAACAATGCCCACGTTCAGCTACTGAAGGGACACATAAGCCAGCTCCTGGCTGAGCGCCCGCCTGCCTCTACTCTACGACCGATGTATCTCTCGCTCCATCTTTCTCCCTCTCGCCCACACACACATGTCGCTGTGCCGCGGTACCCAAACAAGCACCACTCTCTGTGATACTCGAGTCACTGCTGTGGTAACTGATGCCGCACTTATCAAGCAGGCGAGGGGAGGACTTGTCACCCAATTTTCTTCTTTTCTTTTTCTTTATTATACATTTGGGGACATTCTATATTTCTCTTACTCTCGATAAATCCCACGAAAAGCCCAAAACCAACAATTAATTGATCTTTACAAGTAGTGTGTGTGTATCAAAGCCTGCTACCTCCTTCCTCTGTGTCATAGAGCTCAATTGCTTTTAAAAACTATTAAAACACATCAGTGAGCCTCACTGTTGCCCTGGGTGACAAGTTCCTTCATTACCATGAACACACACACTGTAGTTTATTTTGACTCCCCCACACACACCGTCCTGCTGCAGTAAATACTCACTAGAGCACCAAATGTGGATTAATAGGCCTTTGAAAATAGTCCCCAAAAAACGCACTATTTCTTCCTGTTTAAGTAACATTCGATCAACACTACTGTGACCAGCTGTTTTACGTAATTACTGACTTAAAAAAAATATTACATCATCATGATACAATTATGTTTAAAGTTGGTATATGATAATATTGAATAATTATCTAGCTCCATATGTGTCCTAAAACACTGGATTTATGTTTTCAGCTGCTGTTTATCCTAATGAATGTCCGCTGGAGAAACACTGATTTTTAACATGAAACTGCTATATTCAGTGCTCTCACCTGTTTTAATCACCTGTGTCAGGTTGCAGTCGCTTTCAGCAAGAAAAACAAGTGAACATCCTCAGCAGGATGGAGTAGAGGCAAAGTTTAGATTCATTCACGTACGGCCCCCTGGATAAATACACAACTTGAGAACGATCTGACTAAAACTTACCCACATGTAAATTCAAATAATAATGACTGAATTAAAACCCCAAAGTAGCAGCCATCCAATCTAATGAAACTGTTGTTTTAAGTGTTTCTGAAATTAGTTAGAAAGGCAGTTGATGCTGGCAGCTCTGGGCTATTATAAGGAAATTACAAAAGTGGTCAAGATCTGGATCCAAACGCAACTGTTGCCAGCAGACGTAACATTCTTGCTGCAGAGCTTGTTGCACGGCAGATTTCTAACATCCTTGACATTTACTAATAATAGACCCTCCTGCTTCAGGTTTATACTCCGTTCTGTCCGCAGGAGGCGATCTGTTGGCAACAGTTGCTGCTTTCTCAGGCAAAGATGAGAGAGGGCCAAGGAGAGGTCAGAGGCAACTCAACAAGTGTTCCACATATTTTTACGCCTCTTCAGTCAGTTTCGCCTGGCGGTGGGACAACTGGGCAGAGCAGCTGACGGGGGGGGCAGGTGGCTCTGGGGTTCCCCTTAACCTGCTTTTCAGTGCATTAAAGGGCTACTGGTATGTGGGCGCTGTAACAGTAATACCTCTTCTATGTTGAGCATAAGACCAGTTTAAAATAAAGTCTTAATGTGGGCTGAGTCATGGTTATAGACAGTAGGTCATCCTGGAGAAGCATAACGTGGAAGTAGTGAAATTTAAGAATGATGGGGTACAAAATGTGCGTAAATCCTTTTAACACAGCATAGGCCTATAATTTACAAGGTAAAAAAATTACTATTTAGAAACACCAAAACTGTCCTTCAAATCTCAGATTGGACTAATTCATAATTTCCTGATTAGAGCTGGAGGTCAGAAAAACGTCAATAGTTTTGTTGGTACCGACCGGTGGGGGAATGTCACTAAGTACAATTAGTGCTGTACTTAAGTACTACTTACACTGCAATACTTGAGTATTTACATTACTTTTTTCATCCTCTTATTGTAAACCATGTGTCTCCAGATGTATTGGTTTGTGATAAACTGAAGGATGAAGTGTTCCTTTATGTGTTGAGAGAATTCTCCTCTCCTAAAGTTATTTTAAAAGCCTCTTGGATCAGCTGGAAAATGCATCACAAAGCTGAAAACAGGCTGTTTTTCTGGGAAACTCATGAACAGTTGACTTTTTAGAGACACGTGGTTCTCACAGGACAAACATGTGATCTTATAGAATATGATGCATTGCTGTACATTACACTACTCAACAGTAAATACCTGAGTTGGAATGAGCACAACCGTAGACATCTACAGCAGGAAAATGCAACATGCACATTATTGCAGCAGTAATATTAATCCAGAAACATATACAACAGTAAAACACTGACAGGGAACGTTTTACTGCACAATGATTACTTTTACTGTTCATACTTACGTTGGCTGATAATACTTTTACTTAAGTAAGGTTTGACTGCAGGACTTTTACTTGTCGTGGAGTATTTCTACAGTGTGGTATTAGTACTTTTACTTAAGTAAAGCATCTGAACACTGCTTACATCGCTGCTACTGACTGAAATGTGTCCAAAGTACAACAAACAGATTTGTAATCTTGTTTACTTATTTAACCGTCTTTCTTTAATTCCAAAGTTTCAGATTTCGAATTTTTGAAATGATGATCATTTTAGACATGCGTTCGATATCATGCCTTAGTTGTGTAAATAAAACTCATTTTATCTTGTTAGCAAACAGTTGCTTATTTTAATATCCAGCAGTTACGGAGCAACATGATGCCGGGTTTGTGTGCGTGTCAGCCTGATGAATGTTGGTCCATTATTCTCTCTCTTTTAGCTCTGCTTTCTCCACCACCTCCTGAGGGCAATGTCTTTCTCCTTAGCTGCTAGATGCTGCACTATGTTCACCAGCTACTCTCCAACTGTGTCTGTCTGTTGTTTGCTGCTGAGAAGGTAGAGGAAAGTGGCCTTTTTACAGCTTTTTCTCTGAAAACAACTGCCCGCTGTGGCTGAAAGCGACTCCATGGAGGGGTGACAGTGAACCAAAACTGTGAAGTTGCAGCCAGACGGATAAACAATGAGCTGAAACTATAAAGCACAGATACTACTAGCGACCCCTTTCACATATGTACATTGCTTTCATTTAACACGTTTTTATTGTAAAAAACATATCGAGCACAGCCGTTTAACATAAGCGGCTATCATCAACAAGGGTTTTTAAATTTATTTTAATAGCAAGGTTTTCAAAAAAGTAGTGAGTTGTTATTGAAAATGTGGGTATCATCGTGTCATTCATACACAGTATCTTTAAGAGGGAGAGTGTACGTGTGAGAGAAAGAGTTCATCTTAACCAAACCAGTCCTGCAAAGCTTGCCGGAAATGCATCCAAACCCAAACAGATCACGCGCTCAACTTATTTATTTTCATTTCTCGTCTCCCGCTCGCATTTGTTTTCATCTTCTCTTCCTCGTGATTTTAGTTAGTACCCCCCTCCCCCCCATGCTGTCCTCTGTTACTTATCTGTGTCCTATGCATTGTTGCCTTTTGTATTTGTTAGTAAGTCCAAATTGTCTACATGTGTATGCACAAATTGGGGAATAAAGGGGAAAACATGATATAAAATAATAGTGTCACTTATATTAAAACATTTGAGTTAAAACGGTTGATTGTGACTCGTCAGACCAGCAGGACAAACGATGGATCTACATTATCTCATCAGACTAACATGGCCGAATGTAGTTTAGTACGTTTTATTACTGTACCTCTTTGAAGTTGTCGAAGGCGGAGAGGATGATGTCATGGCCTCCTCTCACCAAACACACGGCCGCCAGCAGCTCCAGCACCAGCGCTTTGGTCCTGAGAAGCACAATGTATATGTACATTTACTCTTGCTATTTGGGGTATTTTTTTTCGCATTTATTTTATCCATGCAATGTTTTATGAAAGTCTTTCAGTCGAGCCCTAACTCATCTCAACACATTCTAACGCGTTATGCCATGATATGGAAGTTAGTTTACAGGAAATGCATTCACACAGAGTGAAGTTTAGACAGTTTGTGCTCCGTACCTCGGGTTTCTGTTGTTGAGGCTGAGCGTGATCTCGTTGACGCAGCAGGGATGCTTCATCACCAGGTTGAACCCAGACTGACAACACATTACAGGCAGACACACACACACACACACACACACACACATTGAGTCAAGATTTAGACTTTTTAAATCAAGAGTCTAAGCTAGTAAATTTAAAATTCGATCCTATAATTTTGACATTGGAATTCGTTTTGTTTAGCTTAGCAATTCATAAATATGGCTTTGTATATCTTAATTATACCTGACATTAACTTCGGTTTTGAAAGTTAGACTTTTGCTTTGTATACCTTTAAAGATGATTAATAAAGTCAGAATTCTGGACTTGTGTCTCACAATTTTTACTTGAAGTACTCAAGTACTCAAAGTTTGACTTTGTATCTAATAATGACTGGGAAAGTCAGAAGTTTATAGTATCTGTTAAATATGACTTCATTTTGACTACTGAAGTTCTTTTGTCTGATTCACTATCTTTTCATTTTGATTAAGAAAGTCAAATTTCTGAATTTGTGGCTCACAATGTTTACTTTAAGTCAGAATTTTGACTTTGTATCTCATCATTTTGACTTGGAATTTCTTTTTTTAAAACTTCACTCAAATAAGACTTAATTTTCACTTTTTGCTTTATATATCTATACATCATGATTAAGAAAGTCAACATTTTGACTTAGTTTCTCATAATTGTGTCTTACTAGTCTAAATTTGGACTTTGTATCTCATTAGTATTTTATGTTTTTCAATTCCTAACTTCTCATGCATTTTTTTCTTTTCCTGGCAGACATGGGCTTCCATACATATCTGTGAAACATGACATAAATTAAAGGCCGAGGAAATAAATGACGTTTTTGAAATCATTTTTAGAACTGATTTGTAAATACCTGATAGTTCATGATGGCACGTAAACACATAATGCAGAGATGAACGTCATCTGTCTGGCTCACAACACGAGAGTTTCTCAGGGCTTTCCTGTTTTGGAGAGAGTTGAATCTGCAGGTGAGAAGGGCTGCTGTTACGGCTTTGTTGTCCCTACACCTACACGAATATATATATATATATATATATATATATATATTTGTTAACCACTTAGTAAGCTTACACATGATCTTATTCTGTCAAATTTTCTGTAGCAAAGTGGTGGCTGCAATGGTTTCATGTGCTTGGATCGTATGACAAACATAATCGATATATCAATACTTATTTTGCAGATTACAATAAGGCAAAGTGCACAGAACAGTGTCAAACCGGAAACTCCCACTTTGTCTAATGATAGGTTTAATGTTGGGAGTGTGTCACACAGACACTCACTGCAGTCTGAACAAGAGCCCACCAGACTGACAAGAATGCGGTCGCTTCAGATTGGAAAGATTACATGTCTAAGTGTGTGTGTGTGTGTGTGTGTGTGTGTGTGTGTGTGTGTGTGTG
>CALSBV010011050.1:3312229-3337979 GCA_943590825.1 Bovichtus diacanthus | reverse complement strand
GTGTGTGTGTGTGTGTGTGTGTGTGTGTGTGTGTGTGTGTGTGTGATCACGTGTTACTGTACAACTTCATTTGCAGTGTGACATATTTCCAAAAAAAACCTGCAGAGTTCAGAATGACTTTCTGCCTGAAGTTAAAATAGTTCTGCAAAACAAAATGTTTCTGCCTTTTAGAAGAAGATAACCTGAGATACGCCAACAATAAAAGTCAATATTATCAATATCTAATATTAATCATACTATTTTTTATTGTTTAATAAATTAAAATGTCATCAATTATTGACTTCATTGGTGTTTATTATTTTATGTCCTATTATTTGTTAGTTATATTTTTATTATCTAGAATATATTCATAATTATACTTTAGTTTTTTTATACTATTTTATTATTTTTTAATATCTTCACATATTGTATTTTTTTATTTCATAATAGTGTAATAAATATTCTTATATACTCAGTTCACCTATGAAAACAAAATAATGGTCTTAATGTTTCATATAAATATATATTTTTCATATTAAAGGAAAAATATATAGGACCTTAAGAGAAGTGTTTGATTACAAACAGATGAATCCATCAACTCATCAGCTTCACATGAATCCATCAAACGTCCCTCGCTCACTCCCATCAGCCCCCTCTATCCGTACCTGACTGTGAAGGCCTTGCTGGCCTTCGAGGCGCTATGAGTAGGGGAGTTGCTGGCACTTCGGCTCAGATCTTCCACCGACTTGTCCACAGTTTTGCTCTTGTCTGTGGGCAGCGTGCCATTGTCCAAAGTGTCCACATCATACCTGTGAGTCACAGAATCAGACTTCCAATGTAGCCTGTGGTTGGTATTCGTGAGGTAGTTTGATACAGTTGAGGCTGTGTGAAGGAGATAAGACGCACACAGGAACGACAAATGCTGGTGTTTCAAGCTGATACGTACGTGACAGCACTGTGGGCAAAGGACAGATAATCCACAAGAACATCCAAGCCTTGGTTCTCCTCGTTTAAGAACTCCTCAGCCCAGCTGCAAGGGTAAAATACATTTCAACTCAGTGACACAAACCTCACAACACTCACATTTTAGGACTACAAACCTACAAACTAAGGCGAAAAAACATGCCCTTGCAGACACAAAAATCACATCTTCTCGTCTCCAACATCACCGGAATTTGGTCTATTGAAACCTTTCAAAGCGCGCGTTCAGGCATCACCCGCGTTAAATATTACAATTTTTATTTAACGTGTGAAGGAATGAATGAATGAATTACAAGGCAAGACGTGTCCCAGAAGCTTTTTTTTTTTTTAATAGGTTTTAAATTGACAGTAATTTATTGTATTCAAACGTAGACAAACATCTTTATTATTAAAATCTCCTTCCGAGTCTGAAATGCTCGAAAGATAAAAAGTTTTAATTCAAGCATTTGTCAGAATTTATTGGCTCAACTTTTAATTTGTGTGATATAATCAGCATCTCCCCTTTAACAAAAGCCTTTGAGAAATGGCGTGAGACTCACCCTATGTAATTGGTCCTCAGGGAAATCTCCAACTCTCTCAGGATCTGAGTGGATTCCTGGACACGTCTCTTAAACTGACAGAACACATGCAGGGAAGATCTTTACTCAGTAAATGCTTAATTATTCAGGAAATGTTAAAGATTTCAGGGCGGTTTTGGTGTACATGTACCATGGACTACAGCATGTAGCACATGTAGCATGTAGCATGGACTTAATACGCAATCACATCACAAAGATAAGCTTCCTGGCAGTGAAACAAACAATAATCACTATATTTTAAAAAAAGCACAATGAATGAATGACTACAGAAGGCTTCCATGGTCATTTCCGAAGCGCAATACGTCCTATTCATAAAAACTTTCTTCTGATTCCAATCAGTCACATTCATTAATGGATTAAATGAAGGGAGGGAAAATAAAAATAAAAGTCTTCTGGATGTAAATCTACACATTGTGTTTTCACTGTGTCATCTCATTTTAAAATATTGACTGCGGACAGTTTAGGTCTGCAAAGTACTTTTTTAAAAATGACTATTTTGGTTTGAATGCTCGAGTACTACAAGAGGGAAATAGATCTGGATTTTAGTCTGAAATGAGAAACGATATTATATATATATATAGTCTATTGGAACGATCCAAGTATCGGACCACAGACAGGGAACCTGAATGATTCTTGTTCTTTGGGATTTATAAATGTATGATTAATCTAGATTGGAAATAGACTTGCTTTTAAAATGAAAATATTGAAGAAGTAAAAACACATTCCTGGTGGTTTGAAATCAAAGTCAATTCGGTTTCTTCAGATGAGTCTCAATCTGGCCACTACAGTGTGACGTTAAACAGAGGCCCAGAAACAAGGCTGATGTTGCTGTTCTGGCTCCAGATACTGTAAGTGTTAAAGTAAGCTGTACCTGTTGGGTCCAACTTAATCTCTTTCAAACATCTGTGTGAACAGTAAATGTCAAAGAACAGATTTGAGAAACAATTCAGTGTGCAGTCAACATATCGCTGGTATCGCCTATCGTTTTCATTCTCCGCCACAAAAAGGTAACTTTTCAATCCAAACTGAAACTGAACTATAAATGGGGATGTGGGTTGGGAGTCTGTTGGGTTGTACCTTCCTACTGACTCCTCCATGATCCAGGTAACTCTTCAGCTTCTCCAAATAAGCAGATGGTGGATTCTTCACTTGAAACCGCTCCTGAAAATGCAGAGAGACACACACACACGCACACGCACATACACACAGACCTCTAATTATATCTGATTGCGGTACCGCAGTGATGTGAAAGGGGCCCAGAGGGCAGAGCTCAGCCGGGGTTTCACACAGGCAGTTTGATTACACAGCGTCTCTTATGCAAATTGGTTTGATCTCAACAAGCTTCTAGAAATGATTCTACAGTCGTGCAGCAGTTATATTCACACAGTCCAGCTGAACCAGGACCACGCAGGCCCCTCAATCAAACCCACTGTCTTGTGCCTTCTTGAACATTTTCATAGGGAAAAAACATTAAGAGCTTACAAGACATAAGTGTATGATACCAATTTCTGCCAATGTGATGAAGAAAAATAATTCTAATAGGTAAATCAAAAATAATGACTTAATATCTCAAAATAATGACTTAGTACTTTAAAATAATGACTTAATATCTCAAAATAATGACTTAATATCTCAAAATAATGACTTAGAGCATCTGGTTTTTTTTCATCACGAGGCTTTTCATCATATTCTCTTATTTTACTGGCGGAAACAGGCTTCCATAGAAGTTGAAGTATTTTGCTTCCATTTTGATTATTATTTTCCTTTCAAGAAAAGTTGAGTGAGCTACTGTATTATAGTGACAGGTGTCCTCGAACACCCTCCCATCATGGAGCAGGTTGTTATGGGCCTCCCTGTGGTTATTATGGTGATGCACACTATTAATGAGCTTCCTCGGGTGTGTGTGTGTGTGTGTGTGTGTGTGTGTGTGTGTGGATTAGGGTGGTTTCTGATATTTGGCATTCGCATTGCGTCACTATATTGACTCGCCCACACAACTTATACTGTGTGTCCACCGCCTGTAAAACAGTTGCCAATAATTGGCTTATTTCTTTTTTTTTTAAGTATCCAGAGAGAAGTGCATGAGGACGGACTGGGCAGTAAATCTAGAGTGCAGACCCACCTGGTCACAGATCAGGTCCCACTTCTTCTCGTTGTCATACTGACTGAGGATCTTCACCTTGTCTGGAGGAAGATTCATCGTGTTCTGAAAACAGAGAGAGACAGAACAAAAAGAGATGCAGGCTTTTGAGAATATGTCTTATGGAAAATGTGAACCTGCTGCGTGACAGAAAAGTTGAAAACACTGAAGTTGTTCCTTTCTGTAGTAAAGAAAATACTGTATATGTAAAAGTGATGTTAAAAAGTATTGTAATATTTTCTATTACTGAAAATAACTAAAAAAGGTCTTTGGAGATATATCAGAAGTGCTCGTCCAGCCTTTAAGCCCTGGAGTTGCATTAAGACAATATGTAAACAAACCTTTGGGACAGACGGCGTCTTGTCAGCAGTGGTATTGAAAGTTAACGACAATAAATAGCATCTAAACTAATAATGTTCACATTTGCATGTACCTTTTTTTTTTTTTTTACTGTCCAAAGTGCTACTGTCAGCTAACTAGCCTGACTGACTACCCTGAAATTAGCTATGTAGCCTACAAACTGCTGTTAGCAGTGCACTTTCCCCTCGTGCAAAAATCAAAGATACAACACAGGACACATGGACATTAACTGGGAAGCCCATTGTGTCTCAGGCTGTGAGTCAGAGTCTCTGTGAGTCATGAAACAAGAGTCCCTGGTACTGTTTTAGGCAAATGACATGATTTGGTTGGGAATATGCAAAGAACTTATTTGTCTACATACACAGAGAATCCACAACAGTCTGACTGGCTCATGCACAGACACGGAGGCAATGTATTTGAAAACCAAAAATAATACACATATCTCCCTTCTGGAGGCCCTGTAACTTACAAAGCTTCTCATTTCCTCACGGAATTCAGAGGTTGTTTTAATTTAGACAGAGCTGGTATGAATTTAGGAGAATAGGTATGTTTAAAAAAAACATGAGTAAAGATAAAGAGTGGATGTACTGTATATATGTCAAAGTGGTTAACTTGTGGAAAGGTTGTGACAATGAATTAAGAATATAGGTCCACTGAGCATTTCTTTTTCTTTTTTTTCAAGTTTAAAGGCAATGACGTAAACAAGCATATAAAACTAATGTATGATTATTATTGTGTATAAAACGATTGAAATTTAGTTTTTGTTTTTTTTCTCCCTATAATTGAATGCCCTATTGTTATTTATTTATTTTGATGTGCATTCTTTTTTGGAAAGCTGTCAATAAGGAGTGATATAAATGACTACTACTACTACGTATGCTGTAGCGGAAAAAGAAACATGCATTTTTTGGTGAATAATATTTATAATCTTTTCCCAGGTATACTCAAACAACAGTTAGTATGCCTTCTCGAAATCTTACCACTTATCTGTACTAATCTATTTATTTCTTTATTATTTGTGGCAGGATTAGTTATTGTGTTCTGAATTATTCAGCAAACAGGCAAATCTCTGGACCTACAAACTCTAATGTTATTACTAAGCACTCAGTCCTAGAAACACAATGACAAACAAACACAAGAGGAGACTCTGGAGCCTTCTTCAATAATACATGGCTCCAGAGCCCCCAGCGTCCTGTTTGAGTCACTAGTCCAGTTCTGAGTCACTCCATGAGTCACTGGCGCTGGGTTAACGTTGCAACTCTGCAAGTCTTTTGCCACAAGACAATAACCATCATCCCCTTCTCAGAAACAGTGATGACACGTAACTATATTAATATGATAAACTACACATTAGAAATGCTGCTTTGTGTGCCTTATCTCACCACGCTCAAGGTGGTGGTGGTCTGCAGGTCCGGCTTTTAAATAGAACACCGGAAGCCCCTGAGCAAGGCACCTAAACCCTGGACTGTGGTAAATGGTAAATCAACCAACAACAAAAAACACAACAGCCGATAAGGTGAAGTTTCATCTTGGTATTCTCCACAAAAGTGTCTGAGAAGTCCTGATGAAAGATTCTCACCACACACACATTTCGCACCCGTCGCCGTGTCCCATATAACAAACAGATTTCAGCACACAGACACATCAGCTGTACTAATTATAACCCCACACACACACACACACACACACACACGCACACGCACACACACACACACACACACAGGAAACTGGGCTAGTCGACAGGAACCACCCACTCAAGGACGTATCGCCTCACTTAAACGCTACATATCCTCCTCATATCTCGTCTTTTTCTCCTCTTTGTCCGCCCTCACACCTCCTGCTCTCTCTCGTCTTAGCTGAGCTGAGCGACTCCATCACGAGGTCGGCGCGACGACACTGACTCAGTCTGCTGAGGAATGTCAAGCAGTGGTTACTTAGTGCTGATTTCGCTTTACTTTAACTCTGAGCCTCAGAGCTCAGAGATAAGCCCCATGTGAACCACAGAAACAGAGCCGTGTGCTTTTGTAACATGCAATAAATATACAATCATTAGACCAGTTTTGGAGATACACAGGTGTTATGCATCTCTGAGGTGAAAGCTGAAGCCTTCCACATACTAAAACACACATAAAGCTACTGTGCACACATCATGCCTGCCATGATGAAGAACGGTGGCACAGGAAATTCCAAATAGCACAGCAAATCAATGGTGCTCTGAGGCTGGATGTGAATCGGATAAATCAGGCCTGATGAATGGAGCCGGTGGGTCAATACGTGCTGGTTATATTTGGCCTGCTGGCACACTCAGTAAAACAACTCTGGTACTGCTGGAGACAGGATTCAAAGCCCCTGAAAACGTACATTTAAGTATGTTATATATAACTTTAAATAATCGTGACGACAAATGGGGCAGTCATCATTTGAAAAACATATTAAAAAGGAAGTCTATGAAGTTTAACGCTCAAAAACTCGATCAGATTTGATTGACAGTGACCAAACAATACACCAACTATCATCACATTTGAACTTCTTCTACTAGAATATTGCCACGTTTATCCAACAATATGAAAAGGATATTTCTGCCTCATGTATGCGTTAGGAGTCAGAATAGCCCAGCTGGCAACACGACTCACATGCGCTTCCACCGAGACACACGCGTCAGGTTCTTTATGCCCTGGTTACAGACTGATAGGCTGGAGGTTGTAGTGGTGGGTTTAGGAAGGGGAGAGGGAGGTAGGGAGGGGTTTTATTTGATGTAGTGTTTACATTTTTCTAAATAAATAACAAAAGGTTATAAATAAATAACATTGTTGAAATTAGGAAAATTGGATTTATTTTGTACAACTGAAATGACATTTTTGTTGGGGTATCGTTGGGTATCTGTATCAAATTCTGGGTAACGGTATCGGTTCAAAGAGAGCGCTACCCAACGCAACCCTGATGTGTTAGAAAGTTATGTAACATCACTGTCATGTGTTCTGGCTCGAAATGCATTTTAATTGAGGCTAATCTGATGCTTTGCGGTGCACTTCAGCCTCGTGGGGCCGGAACGAGTATTACAACAACAAACTGAAGTTACTGAACAACGACAAAAATGTTTACGTGTTTTCCACAAATGTAAAAACAGTAACTTAGAAAAATGTTTTTCCTCACGTGCCTCTCTCTGTACAGACATGTTGTACGGATGAGTGACACTGCTGCATGGTTTGCACTCAATAGGTTTTTTACATAAACAATTACACAAACAAAGCACCTGGCCATAAGGAGCGCACGTCAGCGTCTAATCAGAGAATCAGTCTCTGGTTGAAAAAGGTCCAGCCACTCTGCTGCAGTGGGGTCAGACATGTAAAATACAACCTGTATGGGAACAGGTTAATATTTTAATGAGTTTCGATTTTCATCTCCAGCATGCTGATGGCCGTGTGATCCTTTTATACACCCTAATGCTTCATTAAGTGCGAAAGCATGTTGTCACACTCAAATTGGCACACTCTCTCCATGGCAACCTGTGCGATAACTGCCTCAGTGTTCTCCAGACTTCAAAATCTAGACTCTAGCTCTGCTTCAACTGTGCTGATTTAGGAGGCATTAGAAAATAAAACCAGTGACCTTTACACCGGCTATTACCATGTGTGCCGAGTGAATGGACAATAACCGCACACCAGGTTGAAAACAACATTGGAAACTGTTGTAAATTCAAGAATATGAGGCTCAGACTGGCAGCAGGAAGACAATGTGTTGAATTTAGCAGACAGAAGTGGGAAATTTTTTGTGTGTCGCTGAATGATGCACAGCAATGCATTCCTGAATTCCTAAACGTGCTGACTGTCCCAAAAGGGACGGATCAATGGAATTATCATGTGAACAGAAACAAGCTGCGTTTGCAGGAGCGGCTGAATAATTACGGCTAAATCTGTGTTGTCCTCCCTCTCTCTGCCTCTCCTGTCTCATACAGTACAAGGCTGTGTGTGCTTCACATTAAAACACATTTCTGGATCAATACATTAATTTGACACGAAATAGCTCGGAGTGGGTATGATTTGCCACCACTGATTAACGCACCGTAACATACATTTATAAAATGCGAGGATAATAAAGGGTGGAGAACGAGCGAGGCAAGCTTGACATTGTCAATAAGCTTAATGGACAAAGTGGATACTGGAACCCCATTCAATCCAATGAGGGATGTCACAATATACTGGTATTGATAATAACCATGATGTAAAAAGTGAACTATTGATATCATGTTAATAAAACATACAGTATATGATAATATTGTGTAAATAATCTAGCGCCTCTTAAATCCTTTCTGTTCTTTGTCTACTACTCCCAACGCCCCACACAAATATAATCCATTTGAAAAAAAAAACAATGATATTCACAATAAACAAAGTTAAAGATGAATTTAAATTATAGCATTATTTAAAAACAAAACTAAAAACAAAAAAACTATTCTATAGATATTGGGAAAATATCATCATCGTGAATTCTTCTGGCAACAATAATCGTGAAGTGAAAATAATTTGCCATGCCAATATAAATGTATTCATCATTTTACAGCGGTTTCTTTTGTGGGGATTGTGTCTGTGCAAGCGTGCAACACATGTTCTGCAGTTCTGACTGTGGCCATGACACCAACATTATCACACAGCGCAGGGCCGTTCCTGGGGGCTCGTTTACCCATCATACCAAAAGGTGTTGGGCGGGGTTAAAGGTCAGGGCTCTCTGCGTGCCAGTCAAATTCACACCAAACTGGAAAAAAAACCTTTCTTCATGGAGCTGGGGACAGGGACGTTGGGCCATGCAGTGTACAGTATTACAAGAAGTTCACTCTGTATGGGAGACATATTTCATTATCTGGTGTTATCCTGCTAAATCATTCTCTATGGAAAATGAAATGTATATTAATATCAGGTGTAAAAGTGTAAGATAAGATAAGATGACACTAATATTCAGTTGATTTGTACGAGGCTAACTATAAGTTTGACCAAATAAAACCTTGAAATATCTCAACTTGTTAACCAGCTAAAAGTGCAGAACTACTAACAAGTGAGTAATTGTTCTCCCTCTTTCTGTCGCAGTCTGTTAATACAGTACACAAATCCACAGATGTACATTTATAATTCCACCCACTGCCGCATTCCCTGTTGGGAAATATGCAAAGTGTTATGTAAAACACTAAAGGGAAAAGTGCTCCACGTAAATTAGGCCGTGACTGAAGTGAAGAGCACTGGCACATACAGCACTGTGCAGATTTCTATTGATTTGATATTGATTCTCTCAGTTATGAAAACACTGCAGTGGCATCACACACATCCGTCAGAACATGAATAAAGCGTCAATAAAAACTGCTCACCAGGAAACACACTTATATCACTCACTGCATGTCCACATGCACACATTCTCCTCCACCCTCCAAATCCACACCTCTGAAGGAAGTCTGACACTTTCTCGCCCTCTTGTCCCTTTGAGCCTCTGCAGAATAAGACCAGAGACAGTTTGCAGCATCCCTCACTTTTACCTCCTCACACACACACACAAACACACACACACACACACACACACACACACACAGGCAGGCAGGCAGGCAGGCAGCCCACAGCCTGCTGGTTTGTATGCAGACAGAGTATCTTCTCCATTTAGCACAGGAGATTTGCTATGCAGACTCAGCAGAAGATGCAGGGGCGACTGGATGAGGAGGGGGTTGGTGGGAGAGATGATCTACGTATCTTTGGTGGGATACAATGATGATGTAGCAAAAAGCACGCTGGGAGTGTGTTCAGCACAGGGTGGGGAGGAGAAATGATTTCAGATGCAGCGTATAGTTAAACTGCTGCAGAGTGACGCCTGCTTTTTTTGAACATGAAAGACGACACAGTCACACAAACCCACAGCACTGCAGCTACACACATGCTCAAGCAGAGAAACCTGCAGCAGCTGACACAAGACGTATGCTGCTGTCACATTAATTCCCTGCTGTGGTCATCCCACGACCCCACCAAGGCCTACACACACAAATCCTTTCACACATGCAACACAGATTGCGTGTACTCTGTGTACAATATGGATATTCAGTCTAAGTAAAAACATCATACGCGAATACCTTTCTCCATGCACAATAAGAGAGAAGAATAAGAGAAGAACGCAGCATTAGGTGAGGATTTGTGAACTAAGGCGTTTCAAACTGGAATCAGACATGTTGAAACATTCAGTATAAATACTGCATATACATTCTTTTTTGTATATTGTGAAAAAATATATATAGTATTTTGCTAGCGCATAATGTGGCCAAAAGTATTTGGACCACGTGCTGTTTTTGTACTTTTTTCGTGAGAGTCTGTTGTTCATGGTTTGTGATGGGAAATCTTTATGCTATGGCAAATACAATATACAATGATAGATGTAGCTTAGAATACTTCGTTTGTAAAGAATCATGTTATATTTCATTAGATCACCTTTTAGAGAAGGTTACAAACGTTTGCACGTTATATGGCCAAAATTATGTAGACATCTCTGACGACACACTTTGGGTGTAGTTGGTTTTGTTTACACGACAACTGATGCAGAAGCACCTTCAACCTGCATTCTTTCCATGTCAGGGGGCGACTCCACTGGCTGCAGAAAGACGTCCGATTGTATAGAAGAAGAATATATGCACTTTTTTTTTTTTTGTCAAGAATGTGTGGAAATCTAAAATTATTGAAAATATAATTGAACGGTTCAATGGAACAATTCAAAAATAACGATAATAAATCAGTTAATCTCAGACTTCAGAGATTTCATATTGAGAAAACCCGGTAGCTCTTCAGCAGAGATGATGAGAGTTTTGGTTCTGCACTAACAGGGAGTGTTTTATGCTCACACTCATTGATTGACCTGCCTCCGTGGAAGGGAGTAGCATTCATCAGGGTTTTAATTGATTGCCATTCACCTTCAGGAGGGTTAGAAGGAGGCCGTTTCTGCAAGTATGCTCACTGACAATAAACCTCAAGCCTGTTTGTTCATCTTCTACACTCAAATCAGCTCAACGTGATGAAACATATCACCGTGCATCTCAGAGATAATGAGACAAAAGGAATGCAGTTCATCATACAGCAAAGTCGTCCGGTAACATATTGAACATAGCTGCGTTATCAGACTGAAAACAGTCTCTACCTTGTTTTTTTTTCTGAGTGTCACCATGAAGGCATGAGCTCAGTTTATCACTGCACATGTTCTCATAAACAGGAAACAGCTCAGTGAAGGAAGGAATCAAGTTATGGTCGACTCAAGGAATGCTGCTTGGATATGACTTGGTGATTTTTGCCAAAGAGACTGACTAATTTGTGGGAAAGGCCTGGCAATAAAAAATTATTTATTTATTTAACACGAGAGTAATTGACAATAAAACCACAAGTACGACCAGAGTACACTGCTGCTGACCACGAGGCCACTCGACTGACTAATGTCTCCAGTTAGGGGACCTCCTCAAAATAATGTGGACTGCCTCAATAATACATTACATAAATGATTGTTGAATAGTCATGATTCCTAAACCTTGGACATTAATCTGCTGCTGCCAATCGTGTCTGACTATTCCACCAATCTACAGGTGGCTGTAGTGCACAAAGAAACACAGACATGTACCAGCAGAGGCGGTGACGAAGACGTCTTGCTACACTTTGCAAGTGTCAAGTCTGAAAAGTGAAGCCAATGCAGAAGTGCCTTAAACCTGCATTCTTTCAAATATCCAGCAGGGGGCGACTCCACTGAGTGCAAAAAGAAGTCAGATTGTATAGAAGTCTATGAGAAAATTACCCTTCTTCTCACTTGATTTATTACCTCAGTAAAGACTTTCCTAAAGTGTTTCAGGACTCAACCGCTAGTTTCAAGTCTTTTTAAATACAGCACGATATTCGTTTTGTACCTTATGGTTCCATTTAGAGTTAAATAGACGATAAAGCAGGGTATGCTTTACGGCGTGGCTACCTTTGTGATTGACAGGTCACTACCACGGTGTTGTCCGGTCTGGGTGTTGTCCATATTTTCATCTTAGAACTTTAACTCTTTTACGGTATGTTTTCTCTACATAAAGTGAATTGTAATATTTTGGTTGTCTTTTTCAGCGTACGGTTGTACTTAGCTCCACCCTTTCATTTTACTCGCTGTTCCACAAAAACAAAAAGGCCGATGGCCAAAATCAAATGTCAAACTTGAGCCTTCAAAAACCCATCCCTCAAGGATACAAAGAATGTGTCTTGGTGAATAATACAGAACGTAAACATTTTTACAGGAAATTTCCACAGGACACCTTGACAAAACGAAGCATGAAAGAAACTGAATAAACGGTTGGTGTAAACAGTATCTAGTACCTGTAAAGTGCATCGAAACAAAAGTAGTCACAAAGAATAGGAAATAGGAAAGCACTTTTTCTGATTATTAAATTCTAATTATTTTCTTGCTTTAGTTTGGAAGACCTTTTGTTCGGCCATTTATTTTGGGAGATAACGTCCGGCTCGCAATCAGAGTTCCAGTTCATCCCACAGGTGTTGGATGGGGTTGAGTTCAGAGCTCTGTGCAGACCAGTAAAGTTCTTCTACAGTAAACTGGGAAAAATATTTCTTTATGGACTTGGCTTTGTGCACGGGGGCATTGTCGTGTTGAAACAGGAAGAGGATAAACACAAATTGTTGACCCAAAATTGGAAGCACATAATTAAAAATATCATAAGATTTCTTTTGATTGGGACTAAGAGGCTTGGACCAAATGTCGTCAGTGGTGCTGACGACACATACTTCAGACACATACACATACTGACCCACATACTTTGGGTCATAGAGTGTATAAGTCTTTGGAACATGTAACCTTCTCTAAAAGGGAATGCAACCACATATAAGAGTGATTCTTTACAAACAAGGTATTCTAAGCTGAATTAGTTTAGTTGCACCTTTTATTAAATTGTAAACAAATCCGACTCCCCCCATCATTCTTCCTCCAGCAGACCATGCAGTGAGCCTAATGCTGCAGTAAGCTCCCGTATAAAGGACCTCTTATGTATCTTTCCACAGTGGCATTGTGTACCTGGCACTGTGATAAGCTTGTCCTGAGGACGTGCACATTTCCAACATATTCCAAATTCTTTGTTTCTTTACACTGTTTGCCTTGTGCTATTTTTCTTTTATGTGAAAGTTGACAGGTGTCCTGACCTGCTGCACAAAGTCACAACTCACCAGCACTGCACCGAAGCGCTGCTCCAGTTCTTCTTCAGGTGGCATCGGCAGTTTTGCGGTTTGATTCTGGGAGCCTGTGGAGCCTGGAGGGGCCGACGCCGCCTTGCCCTCTTTACCCTGGGGTACCTCCATGCTTCCTGCTGCATTTCCCATGCTTGTAAATTCAATAGATCCGAGACATACACATAAAAGAACTGCTCCCAAAAACCTGCCTCAGTTAGTAACGGTGCCAAAAGGTCAATAATAAAAAATATATATTGTATCTAGTAATTCAAAGTTAGGTGTGAGGCTCTGTGAGGCACTGGCCTGTGACCTTTCGTTATTTCCATGACCCCAGTTGGTTGGTTCATGCTGAAGTAGCACTCATTACTCGTCCATAGTCTCAAACAAGGAGAAAGCAGTGGGATGAAATCCACCCCTGCCTCTGAATGAGATCCTGATGCATTATGAAACCCTAGATAGAGGGAAGGGGATATCCTGAGAGTGACACACAGAGTGACAGCTGAACGAGTGAAAGAGAAAAGGGGAGGAGATAGAATTCAAAGCCTGAAGCTCTGCACGCAGGACAAGGCTTCGATAAGAAGAAAAAATAAGATGAACCAGGAAAGGTATCACTTCTGAGTTTCCCGCTGCACAGGTGGGGAGGAAACTCTGGAGGAAACTACTCCAAAAGCTGCAGTGCTCTCCGGTGATGAGACTTAGTTGGGCTTGCAGGAAGTCTATGGAAGCCCTCCATCTGCTGTTGGATGCTGGGAGTCTCTGGGACTTTGATCTCCATATCCAGAGGAAAAAAGGGGAAAAGAGGGAAAGGCAGTGATCCAGCAGGCAGCCACTGGGTCTATCCAAAACAGGGACAGAGAGAGACGGACGGCAGCAGTGGCATTAGTCCTAACAGCGGAGAGCGCAGAGAGATCTGAGCTCTCTGGGTCCTAATGCCTCCATGTACAAGAAGGCACACATTTCTTCAGCAACCTTCTGAAAGCTATGGCGTCACATTTCTGACTCAAACTGAGCCATATGTTCACATGCTAATTCAATGAATTAATCATTTTCTTATTATCAACAAATCCCATAAAAAAGGAAAAAGTCCGGCGATGCTTTATATTTCTCTAACTCAAAATAAGACACACGAAAAGACCAAAACCAACAGTGAATGTATCTATTAACAAGTATTGTGTGTATCAAAGCCTGATATATCTTCTTCTTCCGTGCCATACAGCTCCATTGTTGTCCAAAACTAATGAAAACCAAATCAATGAGCCTCACTGTTGCACTGCTCCTTCATTACCATGAACACGCACACACACACACACACACACTGTAGTTTATTTTTGAAAATAGTCACCAACTGTGTATTAATCTGCCGCTGAAAATAGTCCTACACACAAATGCCCTCTTTCCTCCTGTTCGAGTGATGCTTTAGCAGCGCCCAGCTGTTTTAGGAAATGACTGAGCCTTTTTACGCACAGGCAAGAAAGTCTTGAAGAGAAATGTTGAAAAATGATCAGGTTGTTTAGTAATTTGCCTTTTTCATGGAAGTCGTGGATGGATGTCGCAGTAGGAAAGTAAGTAAACTAATGGAATCCATTTAGCTGCTTCAGTTTCAGGGTATTGTTTTTACCTGCTCACTTTCACACTGTCATGGCTTATTGGGACACTTAAATGGAAGGTAGATATAGTTAATGTTATTAGTAACATCTGTGCTTCTCCTGCATGATTACAAGTCAAAATGCCTGCTGTGAAAAAGGTGTATTGTATTTAAATATTGTTTAGACCTAAGGTTTGTATTTGATCACGTGAAGTTGCTTTATATGTTTGCATTGAGATATTTAAGCCTGAATACAGGAGTTTCATTTAAACTCGTTGTGAATAGCATCATGTTGTGGTTACAAACTGTAAATGAAAGCAGCAGTATGTGTCTTTCCAACAAACAGGTAAGAAACAGCCAAACGTTGACAGCTCATAGAGCCGGATCCCTCCGTGATCAAAGCCTCATTCATACTAACGCGCGTCATCAGAAACTCATAATACCCAGCGTCCTAACAGACCACAGTTGTAACGTGGCTGCTAAGGAGGATCATGCAGTTAATCGCAGTCATAAGTTGTGTGACTGCAGCGATGACATAAGGGCCAAAGGACTCTGTTAGTAAGCATGTTGTTGTTGGCTACAGAGCGACAGGGAGGTGGATGCAGCCGTTAATAAATAATGAGTGTCACACTGATACCTACACCTGGTCAGCAGCACACAGGACATAATGAAGCGTGACACGTTCTGGGAAGGAACTTTGTTCACGGGGTTTACAGTAAACTAGAGCTGAAGATAGAAGTGATGAGGAGTTCTGTGTTGGGAGGTTTCTGACAGATACCAGGACAAACTGAACCGACACATGTTTGTTACAGAGGTCGAGCGCCCCCTACCCAAACTGCCGCACGCTAACAGGAGACGAGAATGTGCTGGGTGCAACGGAAAGAAAAGACAACTGAGGAAAAAACATCAAAAACAAATGCACACTCATCTCCATCGGGCCACATTTATCGTGTAAGGCTGTCTGAGGCCTTTACGTTGGGTCATGACATGCGGTCATGGAGTCTCGCACATCCTAACTGCAAAAACAAGAGGTGTACCGACTGCAATTCTCCTGGTTGATTCCAAATGTTTTTCTTTTTAAGAACTACAATTGACTCCATACTATGCACAAACATTTTCCTAACTTTTCTTTAATGTAAAATGCAATTGTATGTTCAGACAAGAATCAGAGAAAACAGTATTCTGCACTGTGTATGTAGGCCTATTTAATATTTATCGAAAACTATGTATTTATTTATTTATCTCTTTATTTATACGAAACTATTGGAATTAGTATCTATGCATTTGAATATGTTTCTTGGTCTGCAGAAGAGCTTTATTGTTCAACTAACAGGTTTCAGCTTTAGCCTTCATCGGGGTCATCATAAAAGACATTACAAAGAACATTTAAGTAGGGTAGGTATTGAGCAGAAGTTTATTTTTATTTTTTATTGAATTAGTCGATCAACAGAAAACTAATCGGCAACTTTGTTGACATCAGAATCTTACAGCTTCTCAACTGTGAGAATTTGCTGCTTTCCTTTGTCTTATGTTAAATATTAAACTGAATATATTTGGGCTTTGGATGTTAGTCTGACAAAACAAATGACTTGAAACGTGACCTTGGACTCTGGAAAACTGTAAAGGGCAATCTTCAGTAGACTATTTTCTGATGTTTTATAGACCAAACAATTAATCCTAAATATAAACGGCAGATTAATCAAATACAAAAATAATCGTGAGCTGCAGCTCTGCTTCCATGTCTCCTGCACAACCTCACCCTCTTTTATAGCTGTACGTTTATGCCGCATTTACATGATATTCAACGTTAGGATCGACTCGAAAGATCAAAACTTATACATCAGTTAATGAAGAAAATTATGAATAATAATTTAACTATAATGAAAAATAATCATAAGTTGCTGCCCTATCTAGAAGGTGTAATGCGGCTGATAATCAGATTCACATTTCCGCAAAACAAATCAGTGACGGCCTTGATCGAGGACAGCACTGTATGACAGTATGAAGGTGAGTGTGTGTTGGTATACTCGGGTGTGGACTCTCATGTCTCGCTGTCACTTTTTAAATCAGTTAAAAAGTATCTGCTCATTAGAGTTACAATTTTGCTGTAAAAAAACCCCTCTATTACTGTTTCTTCATAGTGTAGTGTCTGAATCACACTGACACCTGGTGGGCAAAACATCACATTACAGCAGGCAAGCTCTGCACTCATTTCATACCTAAATCGCTACATTTTCTGTTCTTTTATTTATGAACTAGAGATGAAATGTGGAGATAAATTGCAGTTAATGAGAGCATTTATTTATTATTATTTTTTTTTACAAAATCCTTGCTGTCTCCCTTGATGATCATAAAGGTAAAACTAACAAGTGGGTGTTTTAAGGATAATTACATTTATTAACAAGAGGGGCGTTTTCTCTCCATTTGTCTCCCATTGAGCTCTCTTTATAGTCAAAGATATAGTTAGTTAGCTAGTTATAGTCAGACTTACTCTCCATGTCTGTGCTGCTGGAGAGAGATAACCCAGCAGCACCAGCCCTCTTTCTGCAAAACATATGCATGTACAGTACAAACACGGTGTTGACACATATGTGAGCCTCGCACATTAAAGCCAACAACCTCCAGTAGAAAGCTGATTTTAACCTACATGGATCCACACATTCTGTACTGTGACAGCATAATCTGAACTTTAAGTACAACATAGAGATGACGATTGCGTAGCCTATACACACTTGATTGCAATGGTATGCTTGGTAATGGTGTGAACAGGATAGAAAAACACATTTTTAACCGCTCTATTTTTTGCCACACACAACCACACACTTTTTCTTGCCCCCTTCAGTGTTTTATGAGGCAAATACCTTGAATCTTGGTGGCAATCTGGCCCTCGGTCCCCGAATATTTCTGTGTGTGTGGTAGCAGGGTTTTGTTCCACGCTCCTTCAAATTTCAAGAGTCATACAATAATCAAAATGCGAATCTTCGGACAGAATACAAATGACAAAATGCTTTGAGGACATTTTTGAAATACATCTGCATGCATAACCAGCCTAATATTGCTGGTAAATGATGGGTGGTAAGACGAGTCTTTAAGTTATTAAACGCATCAAAGTTTAATGGTACAAACGAGTGAGCAGAGAAAACTACACAAAAAAATAACTATGAATAACTAATGACTAGTTAACTAAATAACTAAAAATAACTATAAACTACTATATAGCGTGCGTGCCAATTTGATACAAAAAAAATCTTAGAATACGATAATATGCAATTTACCCTAACCTATTTAGTTCCAAGTGATACATAATCTGAATCTGCTAAAGACCATTTTGAGAGGCAGATGAAAATCTGTTTAGTCACACTGTATTTAAAAAGGCCAACTCTGAAATGCAGCCTGCAATGAAAAGGCTTTTATATGACAGTGAAAAGTCTTCTGGGCATCTACCACACTTCTACCAACAATATGAAAGCATTTTTATAGGATTCCAGTTTCTTGATATAAAAACATGGAACTGCTGGCTTCATGGTTGCACGTGAGGATGTGGTTCGGGTTACGAAAATCTGTGACTCTTACCATCTGCTTTTTGTCACCTGATGGCTTAAAAAACAACTAGACTAAAGAAGAAAAAGTGTGACCAAATACTGCCCTTGTGACTATTTTTGGCCATAATGCCATTGTGACTGCACTGGGTATCAAACCTCAAGACTTTTTGAGTAACAAATGAAATGTGTCAACAGCAAGAAGCATTTAAAACTCATGACTGCAATTTAGCTTCAATGATTTTATTGTACCACCAACGTTTAGACCAAATATACATTTTGATTACAAGGCATAACATAAGAACAATACTGCCCTGCAAAGCCAAAACTAAAAAACTAAGTAAACCAAAATCAGATTTATTTTGCCATAAAAAAAAGAAAATACTATAGAAATGTGTAATTAACGAGATAGCTAAAGCAGGAGAGCTATAGGTCTATTTAAAGCTACCTTGTGAGATGGACATCTTGGTCATTAAGTTTGTTTTTACCACAAAGGGGAAAAACAGAAGCAATTGCCTTTTCAGCCTCTGACTCATGAGAGACTTATGATAATATAAATATGATTTGCTGTATTTATAAGACTTATCAATGATATTACATAATGATAATTGTGAGGGAAAATAATCAGCCAAAAAAGGCCATGAAATGAAGGCGATACAACAGATTTATAACTGTTAGACAGTTTCTAGCCAGCCTGAAAACGCTTAACTTTACCTTTTCTGTAGTTACAGCAGTATCTCTTAAATATACTGTGCAGTATCAATAAAACATATAAAGACACACTCACACACGCCTTTAAGTTAGAGCCCTGGTTCTGACATTTGTTTTTCAAATCAGCCCAAATGATAATATGCAAATCTTTGCAACTCCTTGTCCATTTTTCAGTTCATTGCTTCTGTATAATAATACATAATCTATACTGCAGGGAAATATGTAGAGAAACTATTCAAACGGCAGGTATGTTAACAATCCACTTTATAAAATATTATTTGGTTTCTGGAAACTGAAATTGGTGGACTGCGTTCGGGGACGTTGGAGACCAAGCTGAGAGCACTGATTGAGAAGGTGAAATAGGGGAGGTGGAGGTGGAGCTCACAGTGTGCGGCACAAGCCGGAGCCCACACCGGCTGCCTGAATCATGGATGAGCGTCAACACGTCGGAGCGGAACCGCACGCCGACCAGGGCGTACAGGATAGGGTTGAGGCAACAGCGGGTGTATGCCAAAGTGCAGGTGATGTACTCCAACAGTAGACTGCAAAACTGCCCTGCCATCTTACGGGATAGCACCACTGTGTACGGCAGCTGGAATACCAGAAAAAACAGCACCAGAGCCAGCATCAGCTTCAAGGTGCGCTGGCGATGCCCCCGCTTCCCCCGCCGATGTGCGTTCCCTTCCCTCAGCACTTGAGCTATCAAAGAGTAGCATGTCACCATAACGAAGAAAGACAGGGAGAAAACAGCAATGATGGCTGCATTGGGGGCCATTTTGACTCTTCCGCTCTTTAGCATGCCGCAGTATGCTTCACTCCTGGACTTTGACACCCCAGAATAGAGGATTTCCGGCAGGCTGAGGAGCACAGCAACAAACCACACAGCTACAGCCACTACTTTCCCGCCTGTTACTATCCGACTGCGCAGCCTGAGCATCTGTTGGGCTTGTGCCACCAACATGTAGCGATCAACGCTGATGCAGGCCAGCAGCAGAAGCCCACTATATGTGTTGATAGCGTAGCATGCACGCGTGGCTTTGCAAAGGCCACTGGAGAAGATCCAACCCAGGTGGGTGTCGACGCCCTGCAATGGCAGCGTGAGGAGCAGGAGGAGGTCAGCCAGCGCCAAGTGGAACAGGAAGACGTCGGTCATGGAGCGGAGCCGCAGGCGGCAGTAGATAGCAAAGGTGGCGATCACCAGGCAGTTTCCCACCACGCCCAGCAGGAAGATCAGGCAGAAAATGCAACTCTGGAACATTTTGATGGTGAACTCCAGCTCTCCAGCCTCACAAAAGCCCGAGTACAAATCAATGAAGTTTGAGTTGTTACTTATATTCCACGAGTAGTTTGAAAAGTTAAAGTTCGTCTCGTAATCATAGTAGCCGATGTCATCGTCATGGATGTTATCCATTGCTGGTGGGGGGGGAAAAATTAAGACCAATTAATTATTTATTTTGCAATAAGGAGGATGATTTAAAAAAAAAAAAAAAAAACACTCCACTGTGACTAAAATGTCTTACCAATCTCTGGAACTAGATCAATGTCATCCATGTATCGGTTTATTATTTTAAAGAGGAAACTTCATTGAAGAAGAGTAGTGACAGTATTGAACATTTGAAACAATTTAGGATCATAGAACAATGTTTAAAACTTCTGAATATTCTTTTGTGAAAAGCTAAACTCCTACTGCCTTCGGTGATCCCCTGACTTTTCCTCTTATTTTCAGCAAATGTCCCGAAAACTATTGGCCGAATTTCCATGAAACTGGGTTTAGTCATGTTCCCCAAAAGGAGGAATTGTAATACCTTTTCATTTTACGCCATCATCAGGTCACAATGTCTGTGTGTGCATTACATGAGAGCAGCTTTGTGGCTTTGTCACAAAATTCATTAAAATGTGGTGAGAATGTGGCTTTAAGTTTTGATACTTTTTGTATCATGGCATTAAGAAATACCAACAAAATGGATGGATAAGCATCCTTTTTTTGATAATTCAATCTTGGATGATGTGTGAACATTTCAAGTCATCCAATTATTCTGTAATAATTTGTAGATGGCGGTAGTTGATCTACCACTTCACTTCAGAGCCACAAGTGTTGGCGGTCTGATTAGAAAAGGAAGCAACAGTCTACCTGTAATCCAGTGAAATATATGGCTAAGGACTAAAACTCAAATACTTAGCAACTGCGCAAGAAAAAAACCTTCTGTAGCATGTCTGTCAGGATTATTATCATCATTATCATAGAGTCATTCTGGACTTCTACGAAATGCAACAGTGAAACCAACGTGTATGTGGCCTGATTATTATCTAAAAGAAATCCATGCAGTTATTTTTTAAACACCGGCCTGGGTTGATTTTGAGCAGAATACTGTACATCACGCCACGATATCAAGAAATACCAACTCCTCCACAAGTGAGAGACCTGCAGCTTTGTTCCTCAGTTTCACTAAGTAGCTGTAAAATTTGAGTCATTTTGCACCGGGTTGCGTGACACTGGCACCAGGTCGTTGGCACAGGGGAAATCGTGGGTAGCTCAAAGTTTACAGATCAGTCAGTGTTGCGTGCTAACAGCCTTTACAGGCAGTTTCCACCATCACTTTTTATCATTTAATTTTTCACTGTGCGACTCAGTTATGGCTGAGGCTTACTCGCAATATTAAATTGTGACCTTTTCCTTTAGTAGCTTTTTTTTCCTTCTTACTTCTCTATTTGATGGTGGATATAGACATGAAGGTGTTTCCTTCAAAAAGGTAAGAGGAAGAATAGTAAAGAGGAAACTATTTTGTAGACAGTCTGGTGAGAAGAGCAGCGCTGGGATTTATTTCTTTATATTTCTTTATTTTGTTTTTAGTCAGGAATTACTTTTGAAAAGTTCCCATGACCAGGAAATAAACCTTACTGGTTCTCAAAAGCTGCATACCTTAAATTTTGGAAACAGGTGTTCTTGACAAACGGAGAAGTGTGAGTCTAAATGTGATTAAGTGTGATGGTAAGTTTACAGTCTATAATGAACGATTATGAACGGAGCAATAATTTAGTTTGCCGTCTTGGCTAAAACGGATGTTTTACAAGTTGCGCTGAATACAAATGATTGAAAATAAGTGGAAAAACATGGAAAAATGTAACAAAAGAATAGAAAATATTTGCTGGTATATTGCTCAGGGAGCTGAAGGAGAAAGAAAGTTGCTACATACAGAGAATATTCATATGAGTCATGGTAGGGTTATGTTTTCTGGCAGTTTTGATGCATATTATGACTTACAAACTCTTATATTGACAAGCTTCTTCATCTGCATGCAGGGCTACAACAAGGCAATATTTGCACTGCAATTTCTAGTACTAATATAACGATAACTCCTAGACACAATGGCGCATATTTCTTGACCTTTATTTATTTCAGTTGCCAGTTAATATACTGTATGATACCGTCTCCTAAAAGAATATTATGGCAACTACCGGTAAATATGGTTCAGAGCTTACTATAAATCTAGACTGCTTATGATCAGTAAAGGCGTGCCACTAGGGTCAATTATTGGTCCAATATTATTTACAACACATATATAACAGCATTACTCCCATATATTTTAATGTCCATTATTATGTCGACGATATGTTGCGTTCCACCAGTTCTACTCCTACTCATCAGTCTCTTCACTCTCGTCTCAATCATACGTGCGTCCTAAATGCAGAAAGACAAAATAATATGGTATTCTCCACATCTAAATTGCATCCCTGGCTATTCCGAAATTAAAACATAAAAAACAAACCGTTACAGCACTAGCCTGTCCTTCAAAATTCTGAAGTGAATCCCCTCTAATAGGATTATAGTTTTGAAAGTTGTGCCAAACTATTATTCATTCCACTGTTATTTCTGTACTTAACTATGGATACATTGTTCAACAGCTTGAGTGGAAATGGGAGAGTGTGAAAGTACACAAAGTCTATTATTGTTGCTTTGATTATTGATGCAAAGTTTCACACACATAATTTCTCTCTGTATTGCAATCTTGGAGGTCCATCGTAATTGAAGAGATACACATCTCATGATATTCAAATATAAAGCTCTAATATCATTGTTTCAAAAATGTTACAATTACTAAACACCACCTATGGAAATTCCTTCAGCGCGTGCCAATAATGGCAGGACTGCACTGTGGACTGACGCCTTTCACCACACCTTTTTAATGAATTTACGTTTTTTAATCCTAATTATCAGATGTCTATAACTCTTCTAATAGTTTCTATTTATTCTTGTTGAACAAATCTTTATTTGCTAATGCGTAACTAAATGACATATAAAAAAATCACATCTTTTGCACACATCTCCGCATCAAATAGACAGCTCGAGTAATACAATGTCATGAAAATACATATATTCTGGTGCTAATAACCTCTGTGGACTAAAAGGACGAAAGTTTTTGGGAAAAATGTAAAACCCACCACCCCAGCCCCCCGCAACAATTTGTCTTTCATTGTCTCAAAATATTTCTTAAACGTTTGGATCAAAGTCTGTTCTCAGTATTGATGTTTTTTTATTCTTTTTATTCTTGTTGACATTTCAATGTTGTTTGTCTGACTCTGTATTATTTTCTTATGCTGGTAGTCTAAGATCTTAGGTAAACTTTCGTTGCTTTTCTAGAAATAAAAAATAAAAAGTTTTTATTCTGCACCTAAAAACATTTGTTATCAGTGTCACAGTATGAGCTCTATTGTAAATATTAAACCCAGTCTTTCCTCACTGTGTCTGTATTAATAACAGACAACATCATGAAACACCAACTCCTTTGCAATCAGTTTGAAAGTGAGATCATGTCTACCAATCATGTCTGTTGTTGTACAGTTTGAGTAAGCAGCATATATATATATATATATATATATATGTCAATCACTCTTCACGTGGTGTCAGTGAGGAAAACCATGAGTCGCTCTAAGATCCGTAGTGTCACATGCCAATGAAGTCAGTCTCATTTCTTCTTTCAGTGTAGCAGCTGGGTAAATGATAATATCATTTATTTTTCCTTGTTACACACATGGATCTTGGCAGGGGAGACTGACGATACAGTAAATAATCTCTCTTTTACCACCTTTAACAGAATAAAAAAAAAAAAAAAAGTTTTACATTTCTACAAGATTCTGGTATACCGTAAATTCAACACAATATGAAAGTCATGTGGGATCTGATTTGTGATTAACCAAAACCACACTGTAAAACAGTTTAGCAAAGAACTAATTTCACGATCAAGATCAATGATCATGAAATTATAAAAGTATTTATTTTTTTTGTATTTATAGAAAAAAAAATCTATTTTTAAGTTCCCTGTATATATTCATTTTGCCGAAAACATTTCTATACGGTACTTAATTGTACTCTATTATTGTACTCTGCCAATCTAGAAACATTCAATCAATCAATTTTTTATTTTTTTAAAAATCTTAATTTCTACTTCAAAACTCCCCAGATTTTCTAAGTGACCTTACCTGTGCTGTTTGAGGTGTTTAGCTGTCCCAAGTCCTCCTACTGTGTCTGAGGTAGAGATTTCAGAAGCTGCCACTCTTAAAAACACTCAGAAACGTTTTGCTGAACTTGGCATACCTCCTGGAGTTGGTTGTTTGTGTCACCAGAAGTCACTGAAGGACGTGGTGATGCATTTGTACCACTGTCATATCTCTGTGACTGAATGTGCAGGTCGCTTATGATCCAGTATTCGGAAAAGATCTGATAAAGAAAAGTTTAATTTGCATCCTAATCTAAAAAAATGTTGTTGCTACGAGTCAACAGATGTTTATCTATAATCACTCCAACCATACTGCATGTATCTGTATGTCACTGCAACCGCACATAGATTTTTGTTATCTGTATTAAGGACATAGGTTTTTAAATGCACAATAACATTTTTGATATACTGTACAAATCAAAAATATGTCCTAATGAGAGGAGATAAAATTGAGAGAAATGCAAAAAACATGCTCAGAGCGTCAAGCTGCAAGGTTCAACAGGCGGACAAAACATGCAAAAACATGAGGGTGTGACTGCTGACTGGCACCGAAACGAGTACACAACTTGACCTCATTTGAGGTTATATGATCGTACGCATTTAGTTGAGCTTTCTTTCTTTTTATTTGAGATCAAGATATGTTCTTCAAGACAGACCTGAAAAGAAAATTACACTACGGCTGGAACTAACAATTATTTTCATTATCGATTGATCTGCAGATAATTTTCTCCATTAATCTATAAATTGTCAGAAAATGCCGATCACAGCTTCCAAGAGTCCAATGTGACTTCTTGAAAGGTCTTGCTTTGTCAGACCAACGGTCTAAAACCCAACAATATTTACTTTACTTACTTTACTTGAAAATACTCATATTGAAGGAGCAGGAACAAAAATGAAAAATGACTCAAACAATTAATTGATTATTAAAATAGTTGCAAAACTAACCTCATATGTGATTTGGTGTCATGGTTGTTCACTTTGAACCCAACTAAGAGGGGTACGGGTCGGCATTCAATCACATACGCACATATGGACAACTTCTCACCATCAGTGAGACTTACAGGCAATTTAAAGTCACCCAATTAGCCAAACCTGCAAGTCTTTGGACTGTAGGAGAGTGTGTGTGTGTGTGTGTGTGTGTGTGTGTGTGTGTGTGTGTGTGTGTGTGTG